>MU225868.1:456114-475264 GCA_018584345.1 Thuja plicata | reverse complement strand
ATATGCATTGAAAATACCAAAAAGAACTGCACTTGCATATTAGTTAATTGTAAGAGGTATTGTAAACATTTTTTGCCGCATTCTAAATTTCTTGGCATCATTCAAACTATATCAAACAATCTGAAACGCAAAAATCAGAATAGAGAAAGGCAGCATACAAAGTGTTTGACAATATTCCTTGAGCAAAAAAACCAGTCAGTTTGGGCAAGGGATATTACAGCAAGTGAGTTTAAATCTATCAGCCACCATTACTTTAAAACCCTCAAAAAAAAATTGGCTTGAGTCCCTTTTTGGCTACAAAACCCTTGTCAATGAAATTGTGGGTGGCACTGATATCAATGAGAAATTATTCGCTGCCCACAAAGAACACCTCTAACTTTGAATTTCCCACATTATAAAAAGTAGAAAGTTTGTCAATGGCTCCATCACAGCCCTATTCCGTTTACGGTTCCTCTATTGAGCTTTCTCCATCGTTGCTCTCTGAATCAGTGTGCTAATCATGTTTTGAAGTTGTTTCATCTACTGAAAAATACTCAATCTATTTAGCTTTTGCTTTGTTAGAAAAGTTACGAGATGGATCCCATGGCTCCCTACATTCAAAGTGTTGGAGCTCAAAGTTCCAGGCTGTCAAACCCTAAAGGTATGTCAGGCCTTATGATCAGGTTCATCAATGAGTTGAGGCCAACGAACAGGATTGATCAAAATGATCGAATTCACTTGCACTTTTGGTTCTGCTAGACCAAGGCAGGTTTACCTTTTTGATGATTAGGCAGATTATGATTGTATATTCTTTGATTGAATTATCCTCTATTCCAAATTGACATGAATATTTGAAATAGAATATTGTGCACAAGACTACTTCCTACTATATTTATAACTGAAATTGCAACATTACATCTCTAGAAACATCATGACCACTCATCTTGGAATATATATTGTACTTGATAACATCTATCATTTCATCACAGTCAACCATGTTATCGTAGTTTATGTCAAAAAACTTCTCTATCTAGAAAGAGTGTTCTACTGTACAACTGCAGTCATTATGTCTGATAATATATTGCCATAGCCCCACGTGAATTTTGAAAACAACTCTTCAAATTAAAACCTTCATCTCCTGGTCTATTCTGTAATTGAATTTTTTGCTGGCGGCAAAATCATTAAGAAACCCCAAATGGTCCATATGTTTTATTTCACTTAATTCTAAAGAAACTCAATCAACAGATTTAGCATCCCAAGTTTGCTTTGAAGAATGTAATTTATCTAATTCGGCATTTTCCTCAAAACAATAGTCAAGATTATTAAAGAGTGATAAATCAGGTATCTCAATTTCATCAGCATTGTTATTCATGTCATTAACCAATACAATTTCTTTATCATCTGAAAATGTTTTTAACTCTTCATATAGTGGATTTGAGAATACTTAAAAATCATTGTTGAGCACACTTAGGTAGCATATCATCTAGTTATCTTTTTTATATCGTACAATGGGTTTGAAAATTTTTGAAAACCACTTTCAAATTCATATACATCCTCTATTTGTCAATCACCATATGAGCTTTCACTATCACCAGTGCATTCATTATCTTCATCAAAAAAATGGGAAGACCCTTGTTAAAATGATAAACTTCTATTAGATGTTAATACTAAATATTATTATTATTACTGTTTTACAGAATGTTCTCTTATTTTATAAGACACTTCTTATACTTATCGATTTCTGTATGGTCAGTGTCTTCAAGAAATCAAACAATGTTGATTTTATATTATGTTGAGCAGTCATGGCTTGATGACTCATTAATGAGTCACGACTCATCAAGTTGTGACTGTTCAACATAATTATTTCCTTTTACTATACCAATATGCATCGGTTAACATTTTAGTAATGTCGATTAGTATCGACTGTCATTTGCTGTTTTAGTAGTTGATTATCATCAACTTAATACCACCAATGACTATCGGTTAAGGTGGTTAATATTGAGAAAGCCGATACTTATCGGTATTTGATAAATCTTTATTATATTTGATAATATATATATATATATATATATATATATATATATAAGTATATATTAATGTATATGTAATGGTAATTACATATACATTAATATATATTTATGAATCATTTAAAATACAATAAATATATTTATGTATATATTAATGTATATGTAATATCAATTACATATACATTAATATGTATCAATTCAGATATATATATATGAATATATTAATGTGTATATAATATTAATTACATCTACATTAATATGTGCATATATGTATTTAGATAATTATATGAACGATGCTATCAGTTTCCAACACTCCCTCTTAGCTAGGGAAGATAATTTGTCATATGCCACCTTAACTTGTAGTACCAGATTTTACATATTACCTTATATTGTAATATGAGGGATCACCTCAGATCATGATACCTAATTTTCATATCACCTCAGATCGTGATACCAGGATATAGTAGTTAAGGAACATTACATTCCCCTTACATATAACCCTATTATGGTATGTGCACTGACATATCAAATGTCTACCATAACGAATCTCCATTACAAGATCGTCACCTTGTAACATCAAATACAAGTGTTCATTGTCTAAGAAGTTGTCACCTCTCATAAATGTACACAAGATGAGTGGACCCATAAGTCATGGAGTCACACACATGACATCGACCTTGACTTACCTTAGAGGGTGAATCCACCATGGCTCAACCCAGAGGGTGGAAACAAGGGCTTTCACCTTAGACTTATCTCTCAAAGAGAAGAATGCAATAACATACAAAATAATAAATCACAGATGTTGAAACTCCTTTTCATCTAAGGCTTTATTCTCCAACATACCAAGTTTATCTCGAAAGTATACAACCTTCTCTCTAGCAAGAGACTTGGTGAGAATATCATCCATCGATTCTGTAGTGATAAGGTACCTTGAATAGTATACTTATGCACTATGTCTCTTATATAGTTTGCATCACTCTTGGTAAACCCCAAGTCATCCACGAATATCATGATGTAGGAGTTAGCATAAAGGCATTTCAGCCATAGTCCTACCATACTCCTCTGATTGTAAAAACCATATTCACCGTTGACTCCCTCTGAACCAATATGACCAAATTCCTTGGAGATCAGAATGAATCAGATCCTCTAGATGCTCCCTTTAAATTTTGAGGTCTTGCAACAACCTCCTGACCTCCTCGTCCAAGGTTACTTTTAGATGAACTATCTGACTCCCTCTGAATCTAATATCAACCTTCTGCGAGCAAGTCATGTCTTTGTTCTTTAGTCTGCATTAAGCTCTTTTCTTGAATGCCCTTTATCCAACAAATTATCCATCTATCTAGGAATATCATGACTTAGATATCTGCATAAAAGCCTTCTAGCCCACATATATGGAACTACATCATTTGAATTGCAATCCTTTGGCTTTTATAGTTTCCTGGTCACTCAGGAAACCATCTCGATATGGCCTATCCTTCTAAATCAGAATGATTAAGATCCTTGAAAAATATTTTTTGGGAGATCCTCTAGTAGCTCCCTCTGTTACGGAACCATGCATGGCCCCAATCATGAAAATATCTTGCTTCAAGAGACTCTCATCATCTGGTACATGATCAAAATTTTGATCACAATATTATTCATAGGAGTAGTTTTCCATACACAAATGCATTGTCTGATTTCATAGTAACATGAGTGAACGTAATAAACTATGGATTGATCCCTAGGCTTGGCAACACCAAACATTCATGATAAAGTGACTTCCATCTGAAGCTCCTAGTACATGCATCAACCTTTCGACCTTTTCGTCCAAGGTTGCCTTAGATGAAATGTTAGACTCCCTCTGAATATGAATTCTTCCTCTTTGAAGAAACGTCTTCAGTCATCAACTCAATCCCATGACTCCAAGCATCAATTTCTTTCTCCCTTGAATGCAATCTCTTATGTTTCTTGATCCGTCCTAAAAGCATTTCAGAGAGATTACAAGTAGTCATAAAACTAAACTATCTCGAAGAGAAATACCAAAGATAGATGCATACAAGATTTTACTAGCCAATATTATAGCATAAATTTCAAACTCAATAATTCATGGACATTAATAAAATATGGAATACTTATCTTAAGTTCCAAATATTTCCTTTCATAAAGTGAGCCCATGTAGGAAATATCACGTATAAATCAACTCTCATTAACACGACCTTTCTGCTCTAGTCGATGTGTAAATCCACATCATTATCGTAGTCGAAATAATTCAAGTTTGTGAGTTGGCTACTATCGAACGGTAACTTTGCCAATCTTTGCCACTCGTAAAAATTTCAACTTATCGAATGGCTTATTGCATTTGTCCAATACAGCTGTATCATGCACCAACGACAAAACTCGGAGTGTCCCACTCATAAGCTCTAGCTTTGTAGCAATTATTTCGAATGTGGACGTCACCTTCTCTGTTATATCATCTAACCATATTACTTTGAATGTCAATTCCTCCTCTTTGAGAGATGTCTCAACTTAGTCCTTAAGGACAACAGGGTCAAGTTCCTCTCTCTCCAACTTAAGATAATCATCCCTTAAATATTCCAAATCATTAAGGAAATCAATCGTGATGAACCAGTAGGTTTAGGGGACCCTCAGGAAGATCACAATGTTCTTGACTAAAAAAGACACACATGTACAACTGTATAATGTGGTGCCAGATAGTGTGTGCTTTTGTTCAACTTAAAACCCTCTCGCACTGTATTAAGAACATCATACATGCCAGCTTCTCTAAGTTCCAAGTCAAAATGAATTTCAACCCTTTGTTTTTTCCCAGTCTTAGCCATCCATTGCATATATTAGGCCGGTGATTAATTGTTCCCTAATAATAGATTTTGCTTGTTGACTTCCAGCCAGGTTAAAATAGATGACAATATCTATCACAAAATCATCATAAGACTCTCCTTGGATATCCAGACAGAAATGTGGACAAGTCCTCAAGCTCTGCTGAGCAGTAGAGGGAAACCTCTTCGTTTCTTCTGTTGAGAATTTCTTCAGTAAACAAGTAAAGGATTTCCTGCCTCAAGTGCCTCTTGGAGCCCACGTTGAAGAACCGCTCAAGCTTCCAAGTGAGCCGTAGAGTGCAGACAAATAAGTTGCAGTCTCAAAGGCCTCCATGAAGTCTAACTACGGAAGAGAGATGTCTAGGCAAGCGGGATCTATGCCGAAGGTCATTTTGCAGAAATCTCTTGAGCATAACCTGTATATCCAAGGAGCTCTTCCTCTTCTTTGTTTTTTCTTTTTTTTTTGCAGAGTAGCTTTGTGAAAGAGCGGCAACAGACGTTGGACGACTTCTCCATTGATAGTGTCAGTAATGAGGTCATGCAAGGACTTTGAACTCATAGATGCCCTCCTTTCTCTAAATTCTCCATGCTTCATCGTCCGCATTGAAGATCCCGTCGCCCAAGAGATCCTTCATCACCAGCACAGAGGCAATCTGGAAACAAATTTGTGAATTCTCGAGGCACAACATGCTTGAAATTTATTCTTAGCCAATATTTTGATCAGGCCCACCAATTTTAAATCACTCAGCATCATATTCTTTAAACTAACGACAGGTGGTAAATGTTCAACACTGCTTTCATATCGCACTTTTAATCTCTGTAATTCACGGTTGCCAAAGTTATGATAAAAATATTCAATTCCAATGTTGTCTTTACTCAACCACATCGAAAGTATGTTCACACCTGTTTAGAGGTCTGGTATTATTTCCCTTACCTCCGCCAAGTTTTAAAATATAAATCTTCCGGACACCAATATATATATATAAATCGGGCCTCATGCTATTTTAAACCATTCAAACTTGGAATATTATTTTACTGAGTTGATATCATAATAATCTCCGCAATACTTTGCCCAGGCAAATAATGACATCAGATGAATAATTAAACACCTTCATTGCCCAAATACATAGTCAGCTAGTAGAACTTGGTGCACAAATATAGTCCCTGTTGGATATCACAAATTTGGGAGCCAATACCATAGTCATTAAGGTATTATTGTAATATACTTCAAAATATGATCTCAAAGCATGTTTCTTAGAAGATATGTAACAACCATGATAAGAGCCTGCATGTTGGAAATTTCCATTTGAAACTCAACATTCGTGGAAACTCAACGTCTTCCATGTTCATCCGCTGACTACCGTATTTTCTCCAGCAAGGCATTTGATTCGACAAAATCCAAAAGTTGGGGTGACCATATTTATCAATGATCGTGCTCACTTTGTTGGCAGGCTTTCATTGTTTGCGGTCACTTTATACTCCCTCTGCTAATAACAAGCGACACTACCGAGTGTTTACAAAGTCCTATCCACGCGACTCTTAAAGATCAATTAGTGACATCCTTCTCAGCAAAATCATAGGGGAATATAATGTATTCAATTTAAAATCTAATTTCTCAAATTTATCAGCCGCTCGAATCCTTCAGAACCAACGCTCTGATACCATGTTAAAATGATAAACTTCTATTAGATGTTAATACTGAATATTATTATTATTACTATTTTACAAAATGTTCTCTTATTTTATAAGACACTTCTTATACCTATCGATTTCAGAATGTTCTGGGTCTTCAAGAAATCAAACAATGTTGATTTTATATTATGTTGAGCAGTCATGGCTTGATGACTCATTAATGAGTCACGACTCATCAAGTCATGACTATTCAACATAACTATTTCCTTTTACTATACCGATATACATCGGTTAACATTTTAGTAATGTCGATTAGTATCGACTGTCATTTTCTGTTTTAGTAGTCGATTATCATCGACTTAATACCACCGATGACTATCGGTTAAGGTGGTTAATATTAAGAAAGCCGATACTTATCGGTATTTGATAAATCTTTATTATCTTTATTATATATTTATTAAATATATAATAAAGATAATAAAGATTTATCAAATACCGATAAGTATCGGCTTTCTTAATATTAACCACCTTAACCGATAGTCATCGGTGGTATAAATATATAATAAAGATAATAAAGATTTATCAAATACCGATAAGTATCGGCTTTCTTAATATTAACCACCTTAACCGATAGTCATCGGTGGTATTAAGTCGATGATAATCGACTACTAAAACAGCAAATGACAGTCGATACTAATCGACATTACTAAAATGTTATATATATATATATATATATATAAGTATATATTAATGTATATGTAATGGTAATTACAGATACATTAATATATATTTATGAATCATTTAAAATACAATAAATATATTTATGTATATATTAATGTATATGTAAAAGCAATTACATATACATTAATATGTATCAATTCAGATATATATATAAATATATTAATGTGTATATAATATTAATATGTGCATATATGTATTTACATAATTATCTGAACGATGCTATCAATTTCCAACAACCCTTCATGTATGATAACATCCTCAACATTACAATGTACCTCCAAGGTGATGGGTTGTCTCTCCATGAATTCACCTTCATTTGAATCCGAAATATCATGACTGCAAGTTTCATTTATACATGTCTCCTTTGTGGGCTGCGCAATGTCGTTCTTTTCACACCTAATGATGTCATTATTTTCAACATTGTGAGTTTCTCTATTACTTCCATGCTCATACCTAATCTTATCCATAGCACTAATCAATTCATATACCTGCTTAAGAGTTACTGGTTTTAAAGACTTAGGCCAATAAACTGAATTAGCCTCATACATTTTCAAAAATACTTCAACACATTCCAATTCATCACGCCTCATATTATCAAGCATTTGAATGCAAGTATCCAATGTTCTTTTAAACAAAGCCAATACAGATTCATCTTCATATCTCCTTATGTCAAACAAGGCTTGAACTAAAACCACGGGGTCCGCATTGCTTGGAACATGCTTATAATTTGGCTGAAATTTACTTTCGCATGCAAAATACTGTTGTGAGCAATTTGGAGCATTAAGGACATGTGCATCATCCCTAATAGTATCATGAAATCAACCTAGAAACCATCTTTCAAGTTCCTCCCATCATGAAATACTCTGCATAGGTATAGCATCAAAGCACTGACTTGCAATACCTATTAAAGAGCTTGCAAATAGTTTCATAACCACATCTTCTGCATAAATCTGAAAATCTTTAATAAGCTCGTAAAATAGTTGCAAATGTCTGACTGCTAATTCTAATCCATCCCCATGAAATTTTGGCACATGCTTTTCTAAGCTCATGAGGAAAATGATTTGGGCAACCTAGGACATTATTGAAATTTAATGGCTTATATTTCTCCAAAACACATACTACTCTCTGTGGGCTTGATTGCCACTGTTGTTGTGTATCATACACCATAAAATTTGTAACTTCATAGGGATACGTATACTGGTACATCTGGAATTGCCTTCTTCATTAAAAAAATTTTACAAAGTCGCCACCTCTTTCAAAGAGGAATAAATATTTTCTTCTTCTGAGCTCTCTCCTACATCAAAGTCCTTTTTTCAATTTGTAATGATTCTCTAGGCATCTACTAATACCTTGCCTCTTTTCCCAAATGGTTTTATCAACTATCTCCCTAGCAGAGTCGCCAATATGCTGGAGCTCAAAATTGTAGGTTGTCATACCCTAATGGTATGCCAGGCCTTATGATTAGGTTCAACAATGAATTTTGGCCAATGAACGGGATTGACCAAAATGACTGAATTCCCCTGCACTTCTGGTCCTGCTAGACCAAGGCGGGTTTAACTTTCTGATGATTGAGCAGATTATGATTGTATGTTCTTTGATTGAATTATCCTCTATTCCAAATTGGCATGAATATTTGAAAGAGTATTGTGCAAGGGACTACTTCCTACTCCTATATTTATAACTGAAAAATAGAATTAAATAATAGTTTAATTGGTTTAAAATGAAATATAATCAGTGCCTTCCTCCTACTAGGCAACATAATCAATCTTCTACCTCTCCAACAGTTTTGTATCATCCTATTAGACAATTTTTACATTCATACCTTGTATGAATCTATCGATTATTTGATTCCTTATCTGTGAAATTATCACTGTGACTTATTTACATGAATTTAATCTCCTTTAGAGAAACAAGCAAACAAATCACACAGAGAAATTGAACGTCTTTTGATCAACCTGAAGTATCCTTGATATTCAAAACAATATAATAAGAAGAAATCTTTACACAGGATTTATCAAACAACCTTGGTTACTTTAACCAAAATAGCAAGTGAAGCAAAATCTAGAAAGCATCCAATTGTATTCATTGCAGAGTATTGTTGGCTAAAATTTTTGCAAGTAACTAAGACTACAACTTGGCAAAATTGGAACTTTAGGCAGCAGTGTGCGAAATTTCTTTCTCCTCTCAACAATAGGGGAGGCTCCCTTCTTACCGTAAGTGGCTTCAACGGTAACTGAACTGAAATACAAACAATTCCTATTGCTACATTAATACCAGTGGCTTAAGGGTTAACGTAAGAATAACACTTAAGACAGCGGTTAACTGATAATAAATTTAAACAAATATAGGAACACAAAGTCTCCTGTACTTACTACGAAAGATTATTCTGAAAATAGAATAGCCAGGAAAGCACAAAGTCTTTCACCGAATATTCTCTTTCTTGACAAAAACACTTATCACTGAAGCCCAAAGTCTTCAGCTCTAAGTAATTGCGGCCACTACTATCTATAACAATTTGTCCTCCTGCAGCACAAAGTCTTCAAAAGTTCAAATTGGCTCTGAATGCAATAGGCAGCTCAAAGTCTGCACAATTTAATTCAAATCTATAAAGAGCCTGCCTGGCTCTATCCCTCAATCAACACCAAATTCTGATTTCTCATAAAAAATAATTGTGTTTGTTTGCAATTTAATGTGATTTTGAAATTCATGAATCACTTGGGGTTTTTTAAACAAATATTGCAAATAAATGACAATGCTTGAAGAAGAACAATTCCCATTATAATTTATCTAATTCAACTTAAGCTTTGAAACATTTATAAAGTCAAACAATGCATCACCAATTATTGAAATCAATTATGCACCTGGCAATCAGATTTGTGCCCAACCTTGAACTACAAGAAATAGATTAAATACAAATGTCGCTGTTGTGAAGACTTGTAAACTTCATTGATGGGAAGCTGGAAATTGATCATTTGAACCCTAGAACTGAACTTGTCTCTGCCAATTCTGAAATGTAGACATCCCAACGTATCCGCACTGCCTCTGAATGCCAAATTTGTCTCTTAATGAGCCCTGACAAACTCAGCACAATTCAAGCACAAATATGATCTCTAAGGTAAAACCATCACATGCACAATTCACCATCCCAAAATCGTTGATTCAAAGTGCACTGACATCTGAAAGAATTCACATTCTTCAGATCAAAGAAACTGAAACCCTTGGTTCCATACTTCACACCAAATCACCAAACTCATAAAAAATGATGTATCAAGAATGCCTTCGAATTTCTCTTCTTATGGTATTTATAACTTCTCTATACAAATCAAACTCTGTCTTCTCCAAGACACTTTTCACTTACATAAAGACTATGCTTTATGTGCACATTTGAAATATAATAAACTATTATATTTCTTCCCACTTTAATGATGGAAAAGACCCTTTCAATAAAATAACAATATTCTAACACATAGGGTCCCTGTTTTATGAGCTCAGGATTTAAAACTTCACAACCCGGTTCCAACAAGCTATAACACTAAGATGCCCAAAATACAATCCCAATAAAAATAGCAACCTTGGCAGATTTAATTAAATAATAATCATAATTCACTCGTTTTGCGAAAACGACTGAGGAAGCATCAGAATCAAAATCTGATAGCACAGGAGTGATCCTAATGATGAAAGATGATGAATGAACCTAACGGGGTGACTTACTAAAAATAGACGCTCCCTCCAAGAATCTTGGAGTCCAAACCGAAAATCGGAAATAAAATCTAAGAGCATCATATAACTCCTCTAAATCATCTAAGCTCCGTGGAACCAACTGTTGACTTACTATAAATAGCAAGTCCCTCAAAACGGGGCCACAACCCACAACAGGGTCCTCTAATCACCAGTATTAGCCTACAAGGACCCAATAATAGGCTAAATCCACTAACTCCAATGCTCGCTCAAAATGGGCACATTACAAAATCCCTCTTCAGCAAGACTCCAAAACTCACAATCAATATCCACAAAATGTCGTCACATAACACCTTGAATCAACAAAAAGTTTGAAAGCAAGTTGCCCCTTTTATTGAAAGCAATCTGATTTACATCCAAGCACAAAGTCTTAGAGTGCATATACAAACTAGCAAAATTTTCTTGCATTGCCAAAAGATGATTATTTACAATGAGCTCCCTCCTTTATATAGGAAAAGAGGAGAGAGAAAGGTGGAGAGAAAAGGGGAAACCCTTAACCACCTTGACTTAATCTCTAACAAACTAACTAACTTTGACTTATTCAATGCGACAAGGCTTAAAGCACTTACGACGTGATTACATGAAAGAGCTTTGCATGTGATACTATCACATGCAATTACATCTTGTTTTTACATTACATGTAATCAGTCAAATACAAATTACAAATACATGATGAAAATTTTCTAGGCGTCTAACAAGACACAACATCTATTACATCATCCTGTATTGGTCCTCATGCTACTATAGGATGCTTTGTAAGTGACGTGTCCAGGTTTGATGAAAACATCTTGGATAGGAACCGCATTTGCATCCTTGATTGGTGATTACTGGGAAGGCATCTTTGTTTCTTTCCATCTCTATCTTCAAAGCATTCTATGTTCTAAAAATTTCATCGCTCATCATTTTCCTTGTATGGTTGCATCATGTTGTCGTTCTATAGTTACGAGAAGAAGCCATAACATGGTCTTTCAAGCTAGAACTTTGCAGATCTGGAAGTGTATGCGTATAGGATATGAGTAGAAGGCCTTTGAGCAAAAAAGGATGAAGGATTTTAGGATAAATCAGCTCTTTAAAATGGAGAGAAAAACCAAACACGGGTTTTTCTGGGAGCAGTGCATATATGGACAGCAAGCTTTGAGCAAGGAAATGGATATGGAAGGTGTATATATACATGGATAAGTATTCAATATGTGAGGTGGGGTTTTTGGAAATGTTTGCAACTCATGAAAAGCCATGGAAAAGGCATGAAGGTGGGGTTTTTTATTTGCTTTGCATATTGGGAAACTTAGCTCATTTACTCATAAGTGGAATTTTTATGTCCCATTACAAGTCATTCTTATATAAGCATGGGTAGCATGAAAAAGATGAATTTTTTGGCCTGCATTGCATGTTAGGAAAGATATAGCTCTTTTTTGAAGTGATTCCATATTTAGAAGGGGGTTTATGATCCCGAGTGCATATGCAAGTATGAAGAACTTCTTGCATATGCAACTTGGAGAAATTTAGACGGAAGTAGAAGGATCAAAATCAAAACTAAAAAGCATGCAAATCTAGAAATGAAATGAAGGATTTGCATTCATATTCAAAAACGAAAATATATACAAGAAATGCCCTAAAAAAAACAAGAAAACTTACCTCCTTTCACCAAAAACAAGAGAAGAAGTTTTTATAAATCCTTGAGCAAAAGCTGAAACAAAATCCAAAAGATTTTCGGATTAAGAAAAGATTGCAAAAAGAATATTATAAAGATTTCGAATCTTGACTCAATCCTCTTGCAATGAATGCATTTTGGAGTCAAGATTCGTTGGTTGCCAAGTGTTGAATGATGGAGAAACAAAATGCACAAGTATAGCAACAACATTGACCAAACCAAGTGCATATGTAATGGCAACCAAAAAATGGCGCCTAGGGCATCAAATGCAACTTGAAATGGATGAGAAACAAGCTGGAAATGAAGTTGCTTACCCTAGAATCCTTCCTTGATCTAAAACGCAGCTATTTGGAGCAAGAATCTTCACTCTTGAGCCGTTTTTTGGCCAAGAAATGCCCTAGACAAGTTGTTTTTGATAGAATGCATGTGTTTGAGACCATGCAAATGCTCACAAAATCACCACTAGCATATAAAGACATAAAAACGGGCTTTTTGCAGTTAAACGCATATGCATTTTATGAAAAATTCGCCACTATGCCTTTAAGTTATTTAAAACAGGCCTTTTGTATGCAAATGCATATGTAAATGAGTTGGAATTTGCCACTATAAAGCGTTTAAATTGAAAGGTTTATAATAACAAGCTTTTTGTATGCAAACGCATCTCAAAACCCCACTTAAACATGTTAAGTTATATGTTTTTGCATTTAAAAAGCCCAGCTTTATGCATTTGGGATTTAGAATATAGATAGATAGATAGATAAAATTTTAACGTCCAAGAGGCTAAACATAGCCTATGGGACAGGTAGGCAATTTAAGCCGACTTCAATAACTTAAGCCAACATTAGAAGTGATTTGCACTATGATGACATGTCATGGCAAATAAAAACCCCACTTAAGTGCATAAAAAGTATCTCATGTTATTATATTTACATGTAACTATAGTTTTACTAATGAAATATGTAAAAGGATTGGAAAAGCCCACCTTTACATATAAAACATTAAAAACAATATCCAAAACTTCTCAGAATGATGTGAAATTTGAAAATGGGATTTTAATTCCACTTTACATGTAAATGACATTTTTATTTCATGCAATTAGCAATAAAACCCCACTTTTAAAGGATTTTAACAAAGACATGCAATCAGGAAGAAAAACCCCACCTGTAGCACACTTAAAACCTTAATAACATGAGCTAGACAACTCCGTTTGAGGCCTAAGATAGCTCAAAACGAGCATAATTAAAAAAGCTATAATCCTAGGGCAAAATCAAGACTAAAAACTAAACACAAAACCAAGAAAAACGAAGAAAGACTTGAAGGTTGCCAACAATCAACTGCTTGTTTGGCAAAAAAGAAAAACTCATTTCAACAAGCAATATGGCGATTATCTTGACGGTCTAAACTCATTTCAACAAGCAATATGGTGATTATCTTGACGGAAACCTTCAAAAAGAATACATAGAAAAGTGTGAAATTTAGGAATATTCAAGGATAACGAATCGCATTCATAACGCACTATTCGAAGTACCAAAACTTAGAGGGAACACCTACGAATTCATAGGAAAATTCCGTAGGGTTGTTCAATTTAGTGAATGCAAAATTGAGGAAAACAAGTTTTAGGAAGAAAATAAATATTTATGCATAGGTCTTTGTTATAATGATATATTACAATTGATGATTGTCCTCCCCGGTCTTCATTTGACTTGTTATAGAATTAAAGGAGCGCTTCAGACCGTTGTGACTTTTAGTTACAAAATCTATCAATCTCTTACTTAGATAAAAGACATAAATAATTATGTTCATTATTGGTGGTCCTTATGTCTTCAACCTTTTATTTTCCTTGTTCACATAGGTTTGACACATAATGGAAACATATTGGTTGAAACAATTTATCCCATCAATTGTTTTGCATATAAATTCCTCCTTTCAGTTTGTAAAAGTGTTTTCTCACTTTATTAATATCTTCCCCATTTTCATATTTTCCTTTTATTTTCATATATTATCCTTCCTTTCTTTGTCTTCCCCATGAACCATATATAAAAGTATTTTCTGTTTCACCCACTTCATCCTCAAACTTAATTTCTACCTTCTAACTATGAAGTCACAGAGATAGCAATTTACAATTCAAAATACCCTTCTTAATAACACCTTCAATTTTAATCTTCACTTGGCCCCACCGCCAAATTATTTGCAAATAATTTTACCTCAAAGTGAAAATACTTCTATTTTGACCGGTAAAATAATTCTTTATTTGTAACTTGAAAAATATTATTAGCTCGAGGGTGCTTCACTAATTTTTAAGGCTCCTTCACAAATTTCGTTTTGTCACATTTTGCAATCACTTTATTGTATTCCTCATATGACAAGCGTTCGAGGGACGTTGTCCATTAACTCATCTGTAATATTTGTGCTTTCACATATTGTCTTATTACTGTACCACTAGCAGCTTTCTTATTTTCCTTTTGACTTAAAAGTTCTCTTTTGAATTATATCAGCATCATCTTCAAAGTTAGTTTCATTGTCTTCATACTTACTTTGATGTCTTCCACCTTCTTCCTTAAACTCATCAATTTCCAGCAGCTTGACGTTACCATGTCCTAGAAGTCTTCCTTCAAATGTTTCAAAGTCTTTTAGGCTGGCATCCTCGCTGATTAAATTTTTCAGATTTGTTCGTCCTCTTAACACCACAATATCTTTGTCCTTCAAAATGCATGTAGGCAGCGTAGACGGCAAGGTGTATCCCTCCACAAAAAGAAAAAGGTTTCTAATTTTGTCTCCTATTGTAATATATTTGTCTTTGAAAATCAAACGGATTCCCATAACTTCTCCTATTCCTTCTATGGCTGTGAATTGTATTTATTGTAAGTCACTAATGTATTTTCAACAAATCGCTTTGGTGTATTTACAACAGCCACATTTTGAGCCTTTTGCCAAATCATTTTATGCTTCTAGATTATACCTAGGATACCGGGTTCGGCCCTGGACCCCCCAGACCCGGATAAATTTGAACCAGTTCGGGGTCCAGGTCCGGTCCGCCTGTGGGTTCGGGCATTCCGGGCAAGGTCTGAATTTTTTGGGACCAAGTTCAAACCCAGGTTGGGTGGGTTCGAACCCGGGCGAATTTCACCTAAAAAAGTGAGTTTGAGGCAAATTTTTTACGAATTTCGCTCACGGTTTCAGTAAACACGTTTTTTTTGACGAAATGTTTAAAAATTTGGCGTCCACAACACTAAAAAGGTGAGTTTAAAGGTTTTTTTTTAACTTCTAATTCTCATTTGTGATGCTGCCCCTTGACCCCGTCTTGGGGGCTTTGCCCCCAAACCCCCATTTAATAATGTGGGGTGGAAACTGCGCCAATAAAAGGGGAAAAATTAACCTTCAAGTCTTATTAGGTTCCATATAGAAGTTGATGATGATGAAGAAGAATATCAATAAATTATTAATCCATTAGTTGAACTTCAAACAATGATACTTGAACTAATGTTCTGATTTAATTTTAATGTTTTGAATCTTTGATGTTGAACTTGAACTTGAAGTATATGATGGTAGTATGATCATGGATTCATGATTCATGATGCTATGATTACAAATTTACAAGTGTTTTTATTGTTTAAATGTTTACTTTCTATGATACCATGTGACATTCTATTCTTAACTCATGCTTCTAGGCTGCATAAATATCAAAATATGTATATATATAGATATATAAAATTACATATTTTTGTACTAACGAACCCAAACCCAAACCCCTTTTCAAAATTTTGTCGTACCGGCGAACCAGTTCTTCGAACTCGAACCCAAATTCGAACCCGAACCAGCATCCTAGGATTATACGTATATGCCTATCAAAAAGTTTCTAGCTGCGGTATTCATCAAAAATCATGTCTCCTTTTTACTTTGATGAGTATCTATAAATCATTCCCACTTTGGCATAGGAAAAAGTGTTGTCACAGCTTGTTGAATACGACTTTACGCTTGCCAAAAACATTTTCTTGGGTCTCTAAAAAACTCTACTGTACACATCCCGAGATTATAGCTTAAAAAACCTAATTTTCATCGAAGAGACATTTTAAATGTCTTATCGATAACAACATTTTGATACAACTTTGTATTTCGTTGAGACTCCTTTCGGCTTAGTTACATGCGTGATGTTACATCAATAGAAGCCTATGAACTTACTTGCCAAGTGTGAGGGCCCCACCTTGTGTAAATAAGTTTCTGAATTTTTTGGAAAATCAAAGTTGATATCAACATTAACTGCTTGAATATCGATCCCTCTTTATTATGATAATAAATGCAACAATAATCCTGTATGAAACCATTTTTTACTTCACAAACCATCTCAGAATGATTTTGTGATTTCATTGTCACAGTATCTGCTCACAGCCTTGGAGCAACTCGACATTAGTATTCATCTATATCTGCCCTCATGATATATCATTGGCACATCCTTACCACTTGATATATACGGGCTCAATATAGTATGGATGGGAAACAATATATGTGCTTTCGCCCTAAATAGAGCACCCTCATGGAATCATGTCGCCAACCACAAAGAATAGTAGATCAAACCGAGGAGAGAAATAAGAACTCAAAACAAACCGTCATACAGATGTCTTAGCGCACAATTTCAATTTTGCATCGATAAGGCATATACTAAATAGTCATAGCTTTTTGCATGATTCACGAAAAAATAGGAGCCAAAAGAGGATTCCTTAATGCTCTTGAATAGCCAAAACAATGAAGTTCCCCCAAAAGCAAACTCTGTGGGTTGTTTGATATCTCTGAAATTTTTATTCTTGCTAGCTTCTCTTTAACCTCCCAATCAAGAAAAACTAGATTTCTCACACTATCAATCAGCACTCCACTAAAGAGAGAACCCTGTGTTTGCCCAAATGATGAGATCTGACCAGAAAAGGACACCTGTGAAACAGTTCATGTACAATGTCCATTATTCCATATATGTTCGAAGGTATAGATTTCCTTGTATATCTGCATCATGAGATTGTTCAGAATGGCATCATCGAGATCACTGCTCTCCATGGTCGGGTGTCACTACCGACTCATGGACTTGATTATACAGCAGACGGTATTTTGAGCTGACCATAAGAAATAATGACTTAAGATTATTATGGATAATCGCATTTCATTACTCATAATAATCACAAGTGATTATTATGAGTAAATAACAATTACATTCTCAGCGATGGCTATATCTATCGATACATGGCATATATATCGATTATTAAGTGTAATCAACAATTACGTACGATTACTCATAACAATCGTATTGGTTATCAATTAGTAATGGCAATTACTAGTAATGAAGATTGGCGTCTTTCCATCGTGCCTCCTCGGCACATACTTATACTAACTCGATCGGCTTTCAAAAGCATGTGAAGAAGAATTGATTTTATAAACTTATTTCCCTTTGCGGAATTCGCTCGATAATAAGAGGATAGTTGGTTGCTACCGCAACCCATTCGGTGCAAGCATATCAATTGTAGATCAGAGACGGCATCATTAAACAGCATATAATACCAAAGATATATCAGAGACGGCTCTTGTACAAAGTATTTGCATAATTAATATCAGAACATCTGAGACAGCATACCTCTGCCAGATATCGTTTATCCTGTAACTTACAGCATATATCATATCGAAGATCAGAGACGGCTCACAGGGTAATGTGCATAGAATTACATTGCTAGATCAGAAACAACCAAGATATATACAGTTGTATTACAATATTACTTTTGAACTGCCAAACATACATTGTTGTCATTGGTACAAATTGATATAATTATCTCTGCATTATCACTGCATTGTAAGAGTATTGGAACTATCAGTTACTGGCATTTGGAATTACCAGTCATATATATTCCATCATCATCCATTTACCATTGCATTATTATTCATGAGTGCATTTCTATTGTTATAGCATTTGGAATTAGCAGTCATATGTGTAATTCATTAACTTGTGTTCATAATTCACAGTTCATTGTATTCCTAAATTCATATAGTTGTACATTGCATTGAGGAGAATTTAACGATTCACCTAGTGTCCACATTGTTGGCTAAATATTTTGTAAGTCACTAAACTACAACTTACAAAATGTGTACTTTAGGCAGCAGTATGTGAGATTTCTCTCTCCTCTCAGCAATAGGGGAGGCTCCCTTCTTACCGCAGGTGGCTTCAAGTGGAACTGAACTGTAGCACATACAGTCCGCCTTGCAACAGTAATGTCGGTGACTCGATGATTGACGTAAGAACAATCAAACGAGGCAGCGGTTGATTTATCTAAAGACGAGGTGACACAATGAGCTCAAAGTCTCCTGTCCTCACCTCGAATGAGTAATCTAATCTATTTATCCAATACTGAATCTCAAAGTCTTCAGTCCTTGAATTATTTCAGCCACTAATTTCTATAGTAATCCCAGCTCCCTGAAGCACAAAGTCTTCAAAAAACTTAAATTAAAGATGCTCAGATGATCTAAACAAAGAAACTATCTTGATTTTGAATAAGGATCAATAGGTGCAACATAAGAATACAAATATTGATTTTCAA
>MU225868.1:407441-442449 GCA_018584345.1 Thuja plicata | reverse complement strand
AATGATGGTGCCAGGTCATTATTGCAATCCTCGTGGTCTGGCGAGGGGTTTAGAGGGTCATTGGTGTGAACTTACTATTTATAGTAAGTCAAGGGATAGTTCCGATGAGCTCAGATGAGTTAGAGGATTTGAATGATGCTCTCGGTTTTCATTTCTGGCTTCCGGTTTGGGCTCCAAGAATCTTCGAGAGAGCGTCTATTTTTAGTAAGTCACCCCGTCAGGTTCGTTCATCATCTTTTATTATCAGGATCGCTCCAGTGAAAACAAATTTCGATTCTGATGCTTCTTCAGTGGTTTTCGCAAGACGGGTGAATTATTATTATTATTTGATTAAATTTGCTAAGGTTGCCATTATTGTTGGTATTATATGTTGGGCACCTTAGTGTTATAGCTCGTCGGAACTGGGATGAAAAGTTTTAAATCTTGGGAACAAGAAACAGTGACCTCACGTGTCATAATTTCATGATATTGATGAAAAGGTCATTTTTGGAGCCAAGTGAGTTAATAAATTATATTACTCAATATGTGCCTAGGTATAAAAGTGCTACAAGTGAAAAGTGTGTGAGAGAAGACACTTTTTAATTATAAAAGTAATAGGCAAGTCATTCATTCATCATCTATCGAATATTGATTATTGAATTTGTTCTTGGGAATTGTTCCTACTTTCTTTGCCCTAGCTGAAGGGTCAAATTAGTTGATGGAAGACTGATTCTTCTTCATCTAATCCTCAATCGATTGTTGTTGTATGATCGATTGTCTATCTTGGTTGTTGTTGTATAACCAATCGTTTTCCTTCGTATTGTGTTGCCTGTGTCTAAAGGAAGGATTCAATTCTGAAATTGAATCATTAATTGAACTGTGGCATGTCCAGAGGTCGAATTGGTTGATTCAGCGAAATATACTAAAGCTGGAGAATTATTGTCTTAATCATTGTCTTCATTGGGACCAATTGAAGCTGGAGTGTTTTGCATATTGGCTGCGGGTGGAATCAAACAATAGCAGCAAATCGCGTGGAGGAGGCTGGGAGTCTTTAGGTGGCATTAGCCACTGTTTGGTAGTGTTGCTGCCGAGTGGAGAAGGCTAGGGATTCTAAAGTGGCGTTAGCCACTATTGTCTTGCTGTTGTTGCCGCGTGGAGGCCAATGGTGCTACCCATGGCGAATTGGAATTGGGGCGTGACAACTGATACCACAACTGCCTTACTAGTCGCATGAGTCCTTCACCAGCCACGGCTACTACTCCAGCCTTGCGTGGAGACTGCTGTATCTTTTAGTGAATTCCGCGTGGCAGTTGTAGTGACTTACACTCCAGTATACAGCGTGCTACATCGGCAGCATAAACAGGTTCTCTTCTTTGATAAATGTATTCTCTTTGAGGAAAATATTATAAGTGCTTTAATGTGGGAAAGTAAATATATGGGTGTATCATGAAATATCCACCTGTTAATTAAATCATGCTGCTAGCTATTGTAATGTTTACTTGTACAAAACCAGTAATAATCCAGAAGTCAAATATAGACATCGAACTCTTCCAATTCCATGTATGCATTCTTGGTGTTGAAAATACAAAGGAATATTGGTGGTCACCATTGTCAAGAGTTTTAAATAATTTATTAATAGCAAAAAGGAGAATTGTTATTACATTACTTGCCTGCCAACTATTTGATAAAATGCCAAGTGTATGATTTGGACGAGAATTGGTAAAATTTAGATGGTTTATCGATGAGGCCAAGTTAGGCTCATCACACAAAGAGGTTCCCCATGCAAATCAACAGTTTTCAAAATATTAATTCTCCAAAATGGCATTCAGAAATCTTTTGTGCATTGTAATCTGCAAAACTAGATCTATCGCACACAGTTTAGGTTTTGTAAAAATATCAAACAAGGTGCTATGGCCCTAAAATTTTGCACAGTAGTTCTTTGTAGTATAGATAATTGTAGGGATGAATTGGTTTGGTATGGGAGTCAATTGGATGTGAGCTATTGATGTTCATAGAAGGCTACTTCGATAAAATTTCACTGTGTAAGTAATAAACTGAATAATTTGCAAATGGATTGTGCTTGGGAAAAATAGTAAATGGTGTCATGAGGTTCTGCAAATGGTCATAGCGGTTTTTTTATAGTTACGATAATCCAAGGGAACAACCAGTTTAAGGAAAAACACATTAGGCACTGAGATATTGACCTATCAAGATGACCATTCATATATGTTAGCTTGTGTGTAAGGCAATGATTCTTTTAGGGCACAAAAATTGACTATATTAAATATTGATCACAGAAGCTTGCAATTTGGCACATATGCTCTTTTATGATATATAAATGTTCCTGTCAAGTCGCATGTCACGACGATCACTCAATTTTGGAATATAGTTCTCTAAAGTTGGTCTCCAAATATATCGTGTGTGGTATCACCACCTTTTTTCTTATCAATGGTGCTTCAAATTTTTGCAAAGATTTGACATACCAACACAAAGAATATTTTTTTCCTCCTAGGATCATTGAGCTGATAATTATCCAACCTCGTTCACTCATGTCTAATCCGATTTCAATCCTTAAAAATGGTTTTTGTCTTTGTCCCTTTTATGTTGGAATCTCTTCGACTAAAATATACTTCTAGAAGTGGAAGATTCCATATCCCTTGCCTCAATGGCATCCTGTAATCTAGGTCAACTAAGTGCCTTAATCCAACCCCTCATATAATATGATAGTTCATCCATGAATAAGACACTAAGTATCCTCTTTGAAACATTTGTCACCAACAGCGACCCAAAATCCTTAAAATGTGTTTTTGGATCCTTCTTATCAAATCTATCAATTAGCCTCTTTGTAAACTCTACATAGGAGTCAATTTGATCATGTCCCAAGGTGATCATTCTTTGATACCACTGCTTGTGAGCACTACCATCCAAGGGTACAGCAGCTTTCTTGATAGCCTCATGTTTTGGCATAGAATTAAGATGTGTCAAATTTCTGAAACCATCATCTAATTGTATTTTTTCCAAAGCCATGATAGCAAGGAATGCATAACTTGTCAACATTTCACTGCAACTTTTGGTTATGTTATCTACTCCCTCTATCGGTTCTATGTTATATTCTAAGATTCATATAGTCATGGGAGGACACTTCAACTTGGAATTCTAGACCAAAATACCTCCAATCCTGTAAGATTTAATCTTGTAATTCATGTTGTGTCAGTTCAATATCTACTTGAGGGTTATTCCTTAATGGGAAATTGAGCATTAAGGATCTTGAAACAGTTGCTCCAGCCCTAGCACGTTGATTAACAATCTTGTCGTTAACTAAACCATCCCCATTTCCATTGTTCATGTCTTGTTTGTTGTTACCTCCATTGGTATTGCCATTGTTATTGTTGTTATTGTTATTATTGCCCAAATTATGTTGTGACATCATGTTAAACATCTAAGCAATGCTATGTTCTAGATTACACTAACCTCTAACCAAGTCATTAAGAATATCCCTCGTAGTTGGTTCTTGTGATCTTTGTGCTATTTGTGTTCCTTGTCACCCATCTTTACTTCACCCTGTCGAACACTTGCTAAGAGATCAGTATAATTTGTACCACTGCCTGTGGAAAAAACCTGATATAACCCAAGGACACCCAAAATAATTTCTCCCCCGGAATTTGAGGGGAGTACCACTTATTTTTTCTTTGTTCCCTAATAAAATACCTCTATTCTCTTTCACATATAGGAAACATGGGCTAGCAGGAAAATTCAGCTTCGATACCAAGCAATATACACTACTTGTTTTTTGAAGGTCGCATGTGAAGGTTTCAGAATATAATACAAAGATGCAACAATATATAATTTTTGTAATGTTTCTTAGGAAAAATAAACATCAAAATACTCAATATTTGAAATACCCATAAGCTGGAAAATACTTTCAGATTTATTAAAGTTTTGACAGCGAAAAGACAATGAAACTAATAATACCCAGAAGGGAAAATAGCTTCAAAATGAGACTACAAACATAACCAGAAGCTGCAATACATTACAAAGTCTGAAATAAACTATGAACAAGCAAAGCAGGTTTTTGAGAATGGCTCCAAATCTCCTCAAATCTGCACTTCTCACAATGAATGTTGTCCTTGCTTTTGCTATCCCTAAGCACTGCCAACCTTGCAAAAAATCAAACCAAGCCCTAAGGGTTTGACTCCTAGACCTCCAACGTCCCTCCTCTTGGTGTACGGCCAGCCAAGGAATGCTATGGCCAGCAAAATGAAGAAAGAGTTGCAACAAATGTCTTTGATTTGCTCCTTTGTGCTTAGGAATTTATCAATAAATCTTTCTTCTCCAAATCTTTACAATAAAGCTCCTGTGTAATCTCTGAATGAAACTACATACAAATCCCCCAAGAAAGATCTGTCACTTTAGAAATCAATGTCCTATGTGAAGGTTTTAGTCCTCAAAAAGCCCTTGGAAGAACATTGTTCAACCTGCAATATTTTTCCATAAAATTCTCAAGCAAGTTGCAAATGAACTCCCAAGACCTCTTTTATTTCCCTTCTCCAATTCCAGCAACACTCTTGTAATGATATTTCATTAATCAATGATTGAGTGTAATTACAAATGGAGATGTAGTCTCAATATATAGAGAAATAACGAAGAAAGTTTCTAAAAAAGAAATAGAAACATACTAAAAGAACTAAAGCAACTAATTGAGAAACATCGTCTTGAAATCTCTTATAAATAGTCTTTTGTCCCTATTGTATATATCGATTTATAATAACACCTCTTAGAAAAAAAATACTTTATTAAATTTTAAATCCTCCTTATGTCTCCCACATTAGACAGCTTTTTTAATCTAAACCATTAATGCATTTTAATAGTCCTTATGTCCTTGGTGTACATTGAATTTACTTTTATATATTTAATTTAACTTTATTGCTGTAACACTATTAAAAAAAATAATATCTTCTAATTATAAAATATCACCCACTCAATAGTAGACCATCCACGGACCATCCACGGACAATCCCAGATGAAACCTTCACCAATTGACCTAGTTAGTGCCCAAGCTTACAAATCTATAACTAGTAAAAATGGACCAAGTGCCCGAAAGCGCTCCAGAAAGTGTCAATGGGAATCTTGTGGTACACTTAACAAATTGTAACACTCATATAAAGCCAAAAAGATTGAGCACCATGACCTCCAAAATCTGTGGAGTCCCCTAACCAAACCACATTACCCAGCGGGAACCCAAGAAATAGGTTGTCTCCAACAATCAAATGCCTAGGAAGCGGGCATTTTATTGTATGTGTTCATTGAATTTTGTGTAAATAGTGTTTACATGGTGTTCAGTTATGGAAATTATTTGCAGCAATGTTACAACAAAAATTGCATACCTCCGAGTCAAAAGAACTTCCTCTAGACTCCCTAGAACTTTACAAATAGTTGCGCATTTTATGCATGTATCAGTGAGCTCTCATTTGTAGTTGTGCCCTAAAAATGTCGTGTGAGAGCATTGTTCATAAAATATGTAAGGGTTTTGAGGGTTCCACAGGTTGGTTGAAGATTGATAAAGGTCCCATACATGATTTAAAAGTTAAAAATTGTTGAAAATCACTAATGCCAGGTTTTTAGAAAACATTTTTTTGGGGTAAAAAATCCCTACATGACCATTTCACAAAAAATTGGATATAATTACAATTTTTTGAGAGTTTTTGCTTTTCATGTTTCAAATTTAGGATTTTTTTTATCGGTAAAGCGTAGCAAAGTTGCCGAGAAGTATATTGATAATGTAAACATAATTACATCTGTAGGCTGCAGTCGTCCAAGCATAGGCTCAAGGAAAGCAACCAAAACATCTAAACAAAACCACAACTCATACAGCATATACTACTTTCTGAGAGTTTCATTTAAAGCTTGTCTAAAACAGCATATATAATTGGGGAAGCATACAACTGATAACTATACATTGTATATAGCGATACAGAAGCCAAAGATATCTTTATTTTACAAGACTTTATAATTGCGCCTGTCAGCTTACTAGGAATCATCTGCAGGAAAAATGAAATGTCCCCGTTTTTATGCGCATTGGAGTTTGAGGGATTTGCCTATATTTGAAACCTCGTAGGCTAATCAGGATGATAGAGGGGATCGTGTGGCAGAGCCAATGGTCAGTTTCCACTCTGGAGGTCTGTGATGTCAGGATTGCTCTTCATTTGAGTCAGATCAGCACACTTACTATTTATAGTAAGTGTTTATTTTGGATAAGTCAGAGTTTCTATCTTTAGCAGGGCACCTGGACAGTTTGCTAGCAGTATGGAGTTGTGGTAACATTGACAAAGCTTCCAGTTTGGGACTTACTATTTATAGTAAGTGAAATTATGATCAGAGTTATTTTTGACAAGGGCACGCAGACTCATGGTACGCACAGTGATTAACTCATTCGTCAGTTGGCTCAGTTTCAGGGACTTACTATTTATAGTAGGTCAGTGGATGTTAGAGAGGGACCCCTACTATTTTTAGTAAGGCAATTGGGTGCATAGTGGCCATAATGGTTAACTCCCAGGTTCAAACAAAATTGAGAAATAATGATTATTTGTGGAGTTATGTTATTTAAATTATTAATAAAGTGATTACTTTATTAATAATTATTTATAAGGTTAAAAGGTCACTTTATATTCAATGAGGCCATGACCCTTCATTTAAGTGACTTAAAGTGCAATTAATGGATTATATTTTGGAGGCCAAAATATTAAAGTATTTTATAAAGTCAATGTGCACACAAGTTATATTATTTTAAATGATATTAAAGTGCATTTATAATCCATGAATATGAGCACTCAAGTTTGAAGACTTATAATAAAGTCTTATTAAAAACCTAGAAGTGGATTTAAGAATGGATTTAAATGCTATTAAGGAGATTGGAGTTATAAAATCATATCAAAAAGCAAATCAACCTCATTATTGATGATCATTTTTTACTTTGCTTTGTTTGTGTGAAGAAGAAATGGAAACAAGGGTTCCAAATTTCAAGCTTGAAGAATTGTGAATTCTTCTAAGTTTTTCAGCATAGTGAATTGGTGAAACACCCAACGAATTAAGTCAGGCGTTGGCTTCAGTTCAGAGGCCAAGAATGAATTTTTTGTTGTAGAATTAAGGGTTTGAATGCTTCATTATTTACCAGAACAGTTTGCAGTGATAAAAGGAATTTGCAGCCATTATTAATCAGGTTTCAAGCATTTATGAGCAGATTTGTGAAGTTTATTCAAGGGTTTCAAGACATATCATACATGTAAGTTCATGAACTGTAACTCCTAGGTTTTCTAGGTATTGTTGTTTTAGATAATAGGGGTTATTTAATGAACTAGGCTGTCAATATATTGTGAAAATTCCAAGTTTTCAAGCTGGTATAAAAATCTGGAATTTTCAGCTGTGCATTTTAATGCAATTTCAGTTTTGAGTTAAAAAATTATTATTCCAAAATCTTTATTTGCTGCATTATATTGTCATATCAAAACAAAAATATCATTTGCATAGCAAATTAGTGGTTTGGTAGAGTTAGAACCTGTTGGAGTTCTTACAAAAAATTATGTGATCCCGAGACTTGAAAATCAAAACTTGTCTATGGCCAATTTTGCATTCTTTCCCCCCATCTGATAATCGTCTTCATGGGTGGTCTGCGGAATAGGAAAGATAAGAAAACAAGATTGGGCCCAAAAAAAACCTTAGATATTAGTTGCCTTCATAGAAAGCTTCCAAGCTACCTATGTTGGTGAAATCCTTTAGCCGCTACGTCCTGTCTAGCTCCATTTCCACCACTCTTTTGAAGAGTTCTTTCCTGGTCGTAGCCCACCAACGGTATTTGATAAGCCTTGCTCATCCAAACCAAAGATGAATGCTTGCTTCACCACTTCAATGTCACCATCGAACAAATTAGGTATGTCATCAACTTAGGGGATGCCTTCTCCAGGAACTGCAACAACTACAAGGTTAATGTCATTCACCAAAACGTCTTCTTTGAAAACTAGACGAAGGAGCAGTAGAGCCTACACATTCTCTTCCTCTAAGTCCAACAGCAACGATAAGAACCTTGACAATATCCCTATTAACTCTGTGGCGATTCACAGAAGATAAGAAGTCCTTTTCTAACACCATTCAGATTGCCTCTATGGTTAGAATAGTAGGGGAATTACATGACTTGCAAACTCTAGTAAGATATATAACCTAAGAAGCACATCTGATACAGATGGGAGTCTCCATTTTTGGCTTCTACTTTAAGTTTAGTATACTTGGAGGTCCAGTTTATAAATACAACTTGAACTAAACACCAATCAAAAAAACTTGGCATCTATCAGTGAAGTGATAAGTCTTATCATTTAACTTGTGAGATCCATGCCATCATTTTAAAGAATGTTGAAATGTGTAAGTAATGTTGCCAACTTGTGTCAAATCTCGAGAGATCGCCATTTATCCTTACTTTTCTCAGTATTAGTTATGAACTGTGTCATATCCACTGCCAAAATCCCAAGATGACATCACTCCCCATCAAATGAAGCCTTGGAGTGATTTTGTTATGAAGTCCAAGTTGTTATATAGCGGGTCCAGATGGGTTTTGTAAAACATCTCTTTCCAAGGTTCTTTAGCATGTGACTATTGATATTGATTTGCGAGCATACGCCATGTGGAAATCTGTTAAAGAATTAGCAATCTCCAACAATTAATTTTTCACTTGTGAACGTTATTATCATATCAGTCCTACTCGAATTTTTAAAGGGCAAGCGTTAATGTAATGATTTCTCTGCTAAAGGGCAGAACTATTATTATCTGAATAGTTAACTATTATTTCCTTCTTTGTTGCAATTATCGTGGCCAATTATCCCAAATTTGATTACATCAACAACTAAATTAGCCATACTCTCTACCTCTTTGTTAGCCTCTTGAGAGTTATGATTGATCATGAAGGCATCAAAGAATTTTAAGAGATCTGGTGCTCTCCCACATAGAGCATTTTGCCTCCAATTTGGTGTCGACCCAGACCTGATTGCATCCTCTACATTTGTCGAGTCCCTTCAATTTCAATCTCAGAAATTTCCAAGTCTTTACATAGCAGTAATCCCTATGCAAGTGCTTTGAACACTACAATATTATTTGTATCTTCTTCCAATGGAACAACTAGCATGGCCACAATCGCATAATCCCAAAAATGGATGACACATCTTACCCTTGAGGGGCTTGGATTACCCTGGGAAACCCCATCAAAATCCAATTTAAGTCATCCATGTTGTGGGGGTGACCATGCACTTATTATTCTTGCCTTCATAATATTTGTGCCGCCTCTGCCAAATAAGTGATGAATTTTCAGTCCATACCAGAAACTTCTAGCCTTGTCATCCCAATTTATGAATTAGCATCTTTCATGGTATATGATTCTATCATTCTATTTATGACTTTCAGTCCTGGATGACTATTTATGAAAATCCTTGGAAGCCAAGGTTGCTTTTTCTTATGTTTATCAACATTTTAGAACACACACTTGACTCATAAATTTACTCATTTAGTGTTTCTTAACACCTAAAACTTGAGATTACTATACTTTTCACACCTAATCAATTGTTTTGGGTCATTTTGGTTCCTTGAGAGATGGCTTGTGAAAATCCTAAATCTTGTTTTAGCGACACTATAATTCCCAAACCCATAGTTTACTTCATTGCTTACAAGCCAAGTGAAAGGAAAGAAATGAAATATCAAAAGAAAGAGAAAGGAAAAGAAAATAAGATAAAAGATAAAATGATTGGCTTTGGGAATATGCGGACATCTCTACAGGTGTTCAAAAGAATAATTTGCCAAAAGTAGAGCAATCTCTGTGATATTGCAGCGACAACCTTGACGGGGCTATGGACGCTTAACTGGATGTGAGGCAATGTCCAGGATGCTTTTGAAGTTTAGAAGTTTATATAGCTTGCCTTGACTAATCTCGAGAATTCTAAGGATCTTATGAGATGGAAATTAATGCATCTGCACACACTTAGGTAATCATGAATAAAGGTGTTATGATCCAATATATGGTTCTTCTCCCCTTTTGAGTGTTTTTTCTCTCTTCGTGATGGAATAACAAGGATAACCCAATGATTCTGGGTTCAAATTGGGTTTTATCTTTGAAATGTTTTCAAAGATTTACATTATGGTCGCCGGATGTTGTGACCTTTTCACAAATCGCCCCATTGTAAATGGGGACCCCCTACCATTTTTCCCACTTGGTCATTTGTTTTTCTGTCCTTGGTAGTTTTGGCTCAGTTCCCTAAAGTTCCTTGTGTTTTGAATGACCATTGAGAAATTTATGCTAAGTCTACAATCGGATATCATCTGCCTTTGATTCTGAAAAGGGAAGTTTTATGGAAGACAATGAATTTGGTCAAATGTGAAGAAGGAAAATGATCTTTCAGAGAGAATGCTAGTGAAATATTGAGTGTTTTGATGAACTTACCATTTATGAAAATTTCTATTTTTATTAAGTGTATTTTTAGTAAGTTTCACTGTGTTTCTGATTGGTCTAATTTTGCATTTAAACAAACTGATTTTAGTAAGTCTATTTTTGGCAAGTCTATTTTTGGCAACAAATGAGCATTGACTAAGAAAGAAACAGAGTATCCATTTCTAAATCGGAAGAATGGGTGACTAAAGCAGACGATCCAAATTTGGCAAAGTGTGGACAAAATCCTCCTCTCACCTTCAAAGTGCACCCAAGAGAGGGAATTCTCTCAGTCCAAGGAATTTTGCAAAAATGAAAAAATCCTTCTCCCCATCTCATTTGCACCCAAGAGGGGGAATTTGTAGAGTGCAATAAATTCTTCAAAGTTAGAAAATCCTTCTCCCTACCTCATTTGCGTCCAAGAGGGGGAACTCCTAGAGTGCAAGGAATTTCTTCAAAATGTAAAAAACCTTCTCCATGTTGTATTTGAGCCCCAGAAGGGAAATTCCTAGAGTGCAGGAATTTTTTTCAAAATTCTAAATACCTCCATGTCTCAAATGTGCTCAAGAGAACAAGGAAAGGTCAAAAAATGGCTAAGTATAAGAAAATCCCTTGACTCCTCAAATGCGCCCAAAGTGAAAGAGCGTGAAGAAGTTGAAAAAATGGTTGTGTTGGAAAATTCCTCCTCATGTCTAATATGCACCCAAGTTGGAGAGAACAAGTAAAGATCAAAAAATGTCTAAGTATAAAAACATTCCTTGACTCCTCAAATGCAGCCAAAGTGAAAGCTTGAAAAAGTGGAAAAAATGGTTGTGCTGGAAAATTCCTCCTCCATGTCTAATATGCGCTCCTAAGCACAAAATCACAATGATGAGGGATTGGGGACTTGAAGAATAATCCTTTCACTTGTCTCATATGTGCCCAAGGTGCAGAAATGACATGAGGCTTGGAATTTAATGTCTAAGGCAATATTTTGATGAAATATGGCATCTTGACAAGTTAGAGGATGAAGGACATCAATGCAATGAAAGATCCAGGACGAAAAAATTCAATCTAAGGAAGTACAAGGACAACTTGAGAAATCTAGTTCAAGGCGTTCGAATTCTAGAATTCCATTTCTCGACATCCAATTTAGGGCAAATAAGTTCAAGATCTCAAGATTCAAAACATTGCACTACAACTACCGATAGGAAGAATGCAACATCTTGAATTTCCTTCGGAAATCCATGATCAAAAGTCAAAAAGTTCGAGGGTAAAAGATTTCAACAATGATAGAATTGTCAACAAGAGAGTCCAGTCCACTTCAAAAAGGTGAAATCCCTAGCACAGAGAGACAGTTTCAAAAGAGTTAAGAAAAGTCAGAATCTTGGTCACAAAATGTTGTAGTTAGTAAATATTGTCTGTGATGAGTTACCGAGTCTACATGGTACCCAACTTGCTAACATGGCAACCAGTCATCTGCACTAGCTAATCAAAGGCCTTCAAGTCGACATGTCTAGATTCACTGCATTTAGAGAGAGGAATAAAGGATAGGCTATTTTAAGCAATGAGTTGTTAAATGCCTAGTGAGAATGCTATATCCCTCATTGGTCTACTTGAACCCACTTTCTTGCTAGTGGGCATGTTGTGATCTCATTGGTCCACTTGGTCCCACTTTTCTGTGTCACAAAAGCTATTGTTAGTAAAACCCTAATTAGAATTTCATCTTGTAATCTTGGCCCTTGATTTCAAATCAATCTTGGTCGTTCATTTGTGGAAGGAGCTCTATAAAAGGCCATGCCTTCTCATTTGTAATTCATAGTTAGCTCATTAGAAGTGAAGAGCTCTTGTTCCTTAGAGTAGTAGAGTAGGAAAAGGAGAAGACATTGTTGTAAGACTAGGAGAAATAAAATTTGATTTCATTGAAGATATAATTTTCATGTTTATTTAAACGTGTTGCATGGTGTTCTTCCAATTTCTCAATTATTAGATGAAGTGCTTTGATTCAATGGAGAATGGAACGATGTTTGATGAATATCCATGGCTCATACTTTTTGCATCTTGTTGATTATAAGTTGTAGTGTAAAATTAGCTTGCGCCCTTTTTTATGGATGCTTATCTTCAATCATTGAATGTGCATTGTTCGTTTTGATGGTGTTCATTATGATATGAAAAATCTTTGCATAACCCTTGGAAGCAGAGATAGAGCTTCTTATATCGATATATTCATTTAAGAAGCCTCCGTTATAGAGACAATCTCTACAAATTTTTAAGAATTCTGAGGAAAAAGATCATGACCACTTTACTACATCTAAATAACTCAAGAAAAGTATACCAAAGATTGGATAAAACATGAGTAAAAATTGGGGACCACCGGATTGATTGCTCTTGCAAGTTTCCTTATATCAATGAAAGAAGCAGGTCTATTAGGAGCATGGTGCAGATATCTGTCCCAACTTCCTTTAACTAAACCACAACATTCATGCATTGCAGTGTAGAGAGTCGCTATTTCAATCAATGCTTACAAAAGTTTGAGATAAGAAAGCGTGCACAAAATTTAATTAGGGATGAAGGGTTCAACATAAACCATGTTCATAGAGACCATAAATCAACAAGTTAAGAGAGATCCCTCATTTGAGAAGTGGCAATATTGATGATTTTGAATTAATGGACTATGCTTATTTAAAATTTATAACAGCTGTTATATCTGCTATTTTTCAAATGAAATTCAATTAGCATCTGCAATTGACTAGATTTTTTATACAAGAAGCTCTCGTCTGTAATCATAATGTGTAATGGATCCAACTGTGCAATCCAAAATGTCTGACCAAAAGGCCCTGCCTTAAAATGGAAGTAAGTGAGCTTGACATGTCGCTCCTAATCAAACAAATTTGTTCCAAATTCTAATACAATGCTTTATCTCTAAAATAGAAATAATATTGTTGCCAACACTTACGTGTAATATGAGATACATTTCTTCTTGGAAAAAATGACAATTAAGGTCATTTCTCTTTCAAATGGATAATTTAAGACCACATCAAGAGAATATAAACAAGCCTTTGCCATAGAACCACAACATAAGTTCTCTATTTAAATAATACAATAAGAAATTGGATTATTCTTTTTATTACAGAACATGTTTTGGAAGGACCAAAAGCAAGAAATGTGTGTTCACTTGAGGATATTATTTAAAAACAAAACTAATATATACCATCAATTTAGTACCTTGTCTATGAACATTGTTTTTCTTCCATCAATCCACACAAGTCAACTTAATATTTTCCATTTATACTCTAAGCATTATATTAAAAAATAAAACAACATGTCACATCATTGATGTAACAATAAAACTAACATGGGTGTAGTTGGATGCATAAGTTAAGCTACAGTTTTGGATTTCGGCTATCATGCTATAGTGTTAAAAGCATTTTTAGTTTCATGGAAGTGAATTTTTCACTTTTATATTTCAATGTATTCCAATATGCACTTGAATTATTAAGGCATTGTGATGAATGCATATGTACTCACATTTCTTAAGATGCATGCTCATATATATCACAGACAAACAACATTTCAACCCCTTTCTGAAAATACAAAACAAGATAACATATAAAGCGATGTCTCATGAAAACAAATATGAAAAGGCAAAAGAATTGTAGAAAAAAAATCCTGTCACTCCCAAGATAAATAAAATCATTTTCAACAACCCTTTTCAGCCCTATAATGTCTGACAGTAAAACAACAACTAAACCAAAAAATATGCGCCAATCAATATCTTTTATAATCCAAGAGAAAAGCTTCCCTAAAGAAATGTTGAATTGAAAAGACTACATACCTTTTCTTTAATATTTTCTTTCAAGGATTCAAATTGTTGTCTTAAGTGCATAACGTCTTTCTCTAGCATAGTTTTTTCTTCTCTTATCACTGCCAACTCTTTCTCTTTCAGCATAGCATGCACTTGTGGCACACAAGATGACTGCTTCTGCATCTGGTTCAGTGATTTTGGTAGTTGTATTCCAATGTTACCTTGCACATCTTGATTTCTAGGATTTGTATCTAACCCCTGCTTCAAGATTCGCCCTACATCTGCATGAAATCTGGCATTACTGACTGAAAGGGAAAGTCTCCTCATATAACATTTCAGTGATTCTGGAATTACCAAGAAGGGAAACCCCGACCTGCAGACTACTGACATTCAACTTCTATTCTTAATGAGCATATAGAAAGCATTAAAAAATTATTGCCTTATAAATTTTGGATTCAATGACATGGATCATACAGAAATATACACAACCACAAATTGATTAAGCTGTTCAGGAAGAGTGTCAACTCAACTGAAATTCATGGAAAGAATACTCAACAAACAATTGCTTCCAAAAAAAAAAATTATACATTATGCACATAATTGACACTACATTCCACACAGCTCGGACAAGAACATTCCAATAAACATTTAACAATCTGGCCCTCAGACAAGATTGCTCCTTCAACATCATGTCAAGCCCCAAATCAGTTCAACATTATGCCCAAAAATCCATTTATTATTAGTAGAATCTTGATGACACTAAAGGCAAATGTATCTTTGTCAAAATATCAAGAAAATCAAATATTTCATACAGATAACTCACCTATAAGTAAAATTTATAAAATCTCTGGTATTGTCTCAGTATTATTTATTTTAGTAAGATCTTCAAAGATACAAGTTCAGATAAAATTTAAGTCATTTACATACATTTCATTGGCTAATGTTTTCATCACTAGAACAAACTCTCCATTGGAAACAAAATATTAGAGACAAATGGAAAGCTCAAAACTCAGCACAGCTAAGGAAACTCGTAATTTCATATGGCATCTGCTTGTTATAAAACAATCATCCCAGTGTAACCTATAATCTTCGAAAAACTGCAGATGGTTCCCATGTCCAGTTATCATACCCTCATTTCTAAAAAGTAGACTATATGCCTAAGTTTCCATTATAAATGATTACTCTCTCTTTCATGTGAATGAACAAATTACCTTTTATAATAGAGAGAGAGAGAGAGATTGAATTTACTTCCTGTATGAAAAGCAATAGAATGGCTAGTTAACTGTTTTTTCAAAGAAGAATAAACATACACCAAGGCTGACAACTCTGGACAAAACACCCTATCAATTGACAAAATGGATAAGCAATAAATTGTTAGTCAAGTATTTGGCACATCAGGTTACCAAAGTTTGCATTATTTATTGTGAACAAAAAGCCTAAATCCAACTATTTAGATGTTTCATAAGAACGAGACAGTACACCTACCTGAATGCAGAACAAACTCTGAAGAAGAAAAGACAAAAGTAGATGTCAGAGAGTGCAGTGCTCAATTATTATGTACCAAATCATATTATTCATAACCATTTTTCTCAGCAGGGCTCTTCATTCTATCAGGCCTTTGAGGACAAAGAGAAAGACAAAACCCATTTGACTATCAACTAAAATGGAACTCAATTAGAAGTAAATGCATATTTAAAAAAATTCATATGACTCATATTACCTATTAGAAAAGATGTATAAGAACAATTTCAACAATTAGAGACACAGAGATAGGTGCAGTTATACAGATATTGTGCACTTTATTGCATTAGATATTTGTAGAGTACAAAGATACATACAGAAACTTCTAGGAGTTAAAAAGAAGAGGTAGGCTTTAGTAGAAGACAAATGAATAATAAGCTTTTAGAACAAGGAAGCTTCTAGAGGAAGATAGACGTGCAAATAACATGAATATACAATAAATTATGATATATGCCATGTGACTAATATAGCTTAATAAAGTTTGGAATAGAATGTTGTACAACATTCTTTTTGTGCCTAAGTATGTTATTTGTACCATGAAGTGTTCCTGGCAAAGTCGTTTTCACCCATCTTTACACATATACCTATAAAGCGATTTCTATTTTATACTATGATTATTATGGATAAAGTAGAATAAGATAGAAAGAGCTAATAGTTTGAATTTGGTTTTCTTCAGTTGCCTTTGTATGTTCATTTTTGTTTGCTTCTGGGCATTCAGAAGAAATGGAATTGCTGCTCTAAAAACTATAGCTATCCTCTCACAGCAGTTACTTTTGTTTTGCACGAGTCATTCATTATGTTGTGCAAACCAACAACCTTACTACAGAAAGCAACATTGTCGCATAAGGTAGCTTCTGAGCTGTGCAATGCAACAAATATGTTGTTCAAGGCTAAAACAATTTGTTTATGATATCAAACGTCACAAATATATATCAGTCCCAGTAAAATGTAAGTGGTAAGTTATTGCACAAGATTCCAATGGTTGTTACACTGAACATTTGGAATCTGTCACAAAGGAAACTTATTTGTTGAAGTACAGAGAAAAATTATGTTGTAAATGAGTTGTTATTCTGTTGTCTGTCTGATAGCTAAGTTGCCGGTTCGGGTTCGGGCTCAAGAACCCAGTTTGCCAGTATGGCCAAATTATATATGCAGCTGAGAAGTACAAATTAAGATTAGAATGTCACATAGTATTATATAAACCTTCAAATCAGACAGTGTAACTCTTTGATTTAGGAGGGAAAATTCATAGAGTCTGCACTTGTACATTAAGAGGGATTTTTGCTTGACAAGTTGTAAATATTGCTGTAATATACTCACTTTTGTTTTGGAAGATTAAGAGATTACTCTTGAATCCAAACTAAATGCATTTTCCACAGTAGCCTTTTGATCATCAATACACCTTTTCCAAATCACTATCTATATATCCAACTAATCCAATCGTGATCTATAGAGAGGACAAAATTTGTTTGTTCTAGGAATATACCTACAAAATAATTTTACATCACAAAAAGAAACCTAGCTAAGATTTTGCAGATATATTGAAGTCAAACTTGCATGATGTTTGGTATAATAATAGTAAGATTTTAGATGGTTTGATAAGGATGTGGCTTACAAAATTTTGTCTGCAGCCTGTTCTTTTGTAATAAATCTTCATCCTTATGTAGATGCAAATACCAGGTGCATTCATTTCAGTTTGTGGTACTATTTAATCTGTGTGATTTTCCTTGCATTGTATCTAATTGAAGTAATTAAAATCCAAAAAAAGAATATTTCTGTTCAGAAATTTTTTGCTTTCCATGTTAGTGTGTATTTTGTTTTAGGGTTTATCACACAAATGAACTCTACCTCAGTTTATGTGACATTCAGTCCATCTTATATTTTCGAGTTTGGCTTTTCATCCATCTTATGTTGACTATGGAATTACCTTTTCTGCTAATGATTTCTGAATTGTCATCAGTTTATAACTCAAACTTTGGCTTTTGGATAAATTTGCAAAAAAATACCATTTATTGTAAAAATCAGAATTGTTATCATGACTAATAACAACTTCTGGAGCGTTCAAAGTACCAACATTCTCCTCAATCTGGAAGTCATCATGAAGTTTCTTGTGCCCAACATCTTCCTTAATGCAAATCTGATTTTTAATCTCCATGGGATCAGCTGCATGCTGGTCACTAACTCCTGAAAATTCATTGTGACGAGTTCTAGACAAATCACCTGCATAAGCCTCTTGTTTCTCTTCCTTTTTATTTTGTGATGTAGACCCCTTAAAGATGGATGCCATTTACCGTGCTAAACCGTCTATGGTTTTCAGGTTTGAAAGCAATTCATCCATTCTTTTTTTATTTTGTTTAATCTTCTCCGTGTTTTTCATTAAGTTGTTCAACTGGTTTCCCTGTTTAGTTAATCTCCTGGATTTTTCCATAACTGTAACAACTGCAAGAGACTTGGTCACTCAAAATAAACGTGTGAGCTCAATGATTTCCACCCCAACAGGATGGCAGGAAAGCGCTCTACATTCATTGTAGGATGGTGCTTGAAATGATGGTTGCTTGCAGCGGTTAAGGTTGGAAATTGAGAAGCGATTTAGTGCAGATAATCTATATAAAACATCTGCAATCCTTGCAAAATCTGGGTGGCATTGTGTTCATGCAGATCGCGGTCATTAGTAAGGTTAGCGTTTGGTGTTTGAGAAGCCGTCACTCTTCCACAGGTAGTGGCTACTATGTGGAGGCTGCGAATTAATTATTGGGGCAGCGTTTGACAGGGGTTAGGCACGTCTAGAGTATAAGGTGCCTCAAATTAATGTTTCCCAGCCTTGGCATCAGATTTGAGGACATTTACAGAGAGCTGCGAAATATATATTTGAGAGTTTTGGCATAACACATGGGTTGCATTTCATTTCCAAGTTCTCCTTAATTTTGTAATAACATTTCAATATATCATAATTGGCATTGTATGCATTATGAATACTTTGATTAAATAAAGGTTTGCATGCCAAGTGTTTGTGAATATGTTCATTGGCAATAGGTGCACATTTACATGTGGAAATCATATGTATGCATTCAAAAAGACAGAAAGGATTGCATTTGTATTTTAGTTCTTTGCCTAGATATCTTAGTAATCATTTGCCAGCATTTAAACTTCATTTGAAAGCATTCCAAGCAAGCAGAAACAATCTGAAAATAAAAGACAGCAAGATAGAGGTTTCATGAAAAATGTTTGACAAAATGTCAAACATTCACAATTGAAGCAAATCCAGTAATTGTTGAAGTTAGAACCTATTCCAGTTCTTACAGTGGTATCACAGCTTGCAAGCAAAGTGTTTGACAAATTGTCAAACATCCAAAATTGAAACAAGTCAGTGTTTGTCAGAGTTAAAACCACAGAGGGTTCTTGCAGTGGTATCAGAGCTTGCCTGCAAAGTGTTTGACCAAATGTCAAACATCCAAAATTAAACCACAGCCCAGTGTTGTCAGAGTTAGAACCCAGGGGTTCTTACAGTGGTATCAGAGCTTGCAAGCAAAGTGTTTGACAAATTGTCAAACATTCAAAAATTGAAACAATTCAGTGTTTGTCAGAGTTAGAACCAGACAGTGTTCTTACAGCTTTCATGTCATCCTGCTGGGGTGGAAATCATTGAGCTCACACATTTGTTTTGAGTACCTAGCACTCTTGTAGTTCTTACAGTTATGGAAAAATATAGGAAATCAATTAAACAACGAAACCAGTTGAACAGTATGACTAATCTCAGAAAGCAAACAAATGTCATGATGAAAGAAATGGAGAAGTTTAGACAAACTCAGGAAATGATGGATGAATTGCTTTCAAACCCGGCAAACATAGACAGTTTAACACGATATGTAACATCCATCTTTAAGGGGTCTGCATCACAAAATAAATATGAAGAGAAATAAGAGGCTTCTACAGGTGGGACATATAGAAATCTTTACAATGAATTTTCAGCAGCTAGTGACCAGCATGTAGCTGATCTAATAGAGATTAAAAATCCGATTTTCATTAAGGAAGATGTTGGGCACAAGACACTTCATGATGACTTACAGATTGAGGAAAATGTTGGAACCTTCAACACTCCAGAAGTTGTTATCAGTCATGATAACAATTCTGATTTTTATGACAGCAGTCCTTTCTCTGAGCCAATTGATGGCGTTGATGACAGGGCAAGTGCAGAAGATGTTGTTGGTGCCACCTTGCGTTTTGCCTCACATGATGAAAGTGTCAATTATGAGGATTGCACGGGAAATTCGAGCTCCAATGATTCTGACTTTCAGGACAGCAAAGAGTGGTGTTTGCATCAGCATGAGTTTGCAGAGAATTTACCGGTGGATGATGTTGATACTCGTGATTTGGATACTTTTGATGTTATCTGTGAGGACGACTCATGGTGCAGTGAGTCTGATTTGTCATATCAGGCCTTAGGAAAAGAATCTGAGAATTCATTCGTTAGTGATAGGTCATAGGATCGCGACTTGCAGGGACTTAAGTTGCACGGGAAGTGGGAGAGTGTGAGGAGACTGATATAGCAGCATCTTCCACTTTATCAGATGAATCACTTGTTGAGGTGCCTAGTAGCAGTGCCTCGATTGTTGATGTGTGCGAAGATGATAACACACATGATGTTATTTATCATGAGGTGGGCGATGCTGATACGGTTTCATTTCACAGTGCGGATTGTGGGACAGAGCTTGCATGGGAGTCAGGGAGTTCAAGGACATAATTTGACCGGGCAATTGAAGGTGAGTTACAGTCAGATTGCTACAGCCTTGGAGCATTATGACGTCGCTTGTCAGATGTTAACCATATCTGGTAGGAGTGCACCTAAGTCAGATGAACACGGTGGTAGTAGCTTTTCCCTTTTAGAGATCCATTCATTACGAGAGGCTGTCAGAATAATGAAACATAATTACTTGGGGTTATTAGCTGACAGAGACTACCTTCTTGAGTGGGGTTGCACTTGTTATGATGCATTGATGGGAAAGGAAGAGTTGGTGATGAGTTAATATCCACGGGTTGTAGTGACGATGTGACTACATCCATCACTAATTTAGGTGCAGTAGACTCAGTTGGGTTGAGTACCTTTGTAGAGAGTTGTCGAGAGCCTTTGGTTGTGTCAGGTTCTCCGATAGTCAACACATTGACAGATGATGCAGGGCAGGTCATTGAGAGTTCTTCTGATGTAGAGGTGGATTTGTTAGTGAGTTGTGTGACAGTTCATGACACTACTCCATCTTCTTCACGATATATATGCAGAGTATCATCTGGTTGGGAGATTGACTCTCATGTTCGGTTGTTTCCTTCCTCTGGAAACAATGTTGCTATTTCCTCCCATGGAATTGATTATGTTCAACAGATTATTAAGCCACAGAGATGGAGAGATCAATTGAGGGTTTGTGCAGAGAAGGTGGAATCGACCTTATCTCGCTTCGACTGCACGCATAAGAATGTTGAGTACCTTCTTTGGACAGCAGAATTTGAGGAGAGATAGTATGGGGTTGGGGTTGGTACTCATATTCGTGATTTGAGGTTCATAAAAAGTGCTTTGGAGACCTTTAAACTAAAATACCTTCACTTGTTTCATGCCACTGAGTATGTTATTAGGTATGCGGAGAGACTTGGAACGGCATCTACCAAATTAACAATTCAGGGTCAGAGTTTGGAGCCAGCTTCTAATTTTAAAGTTGTTAATGATGAGCCTTTGACAAAGATTGGAGCCTTTTACTGTAACTACATAGTGAGGAGTGCTCATCATTTTTCTTTTGATCCACAAGTGGAGGACTTGATGATGCATCACTGTGGTTTGGCTTTGAGATCATACCATCCACTGTGGGATGGATATTCATCATCTTTAAAAGATGGAAATAGTGGCTACAAGTACCTGACTCAGTTGTGAGAGGGAGATTACCCACAAGGACAACGGTCAGTTATCTATCATGTTGTTATGTATCCAACAGGGTTTTCTACTTCGAGACCACAGGGATTTCTTACGGATACATGGTTACATGGTGATTATAGAGTCAATGGCATGATGGCTTGGTTAGTTTTCACATCCATGCAGGACTATCAGAGTGTAGTATGGGTTTCAGTGTAGCAGATGCTTCTGGATATTCTCACCTCCAATGGATGGATGTCAGTTTCATTTATACTGGGATCTAGGTGGTGGCAGGGTTAGCACTACAGGTCGGATAGGACCCGTTAGAATGCTTCACCACTTTTGGTATGGTGAAGTTGGGATCAGTGTTGAGCAATAGAAGTCTTGGAGTATTCTTCTTGGCAGACTTCTATTCTGGATTTGGGATCCATTTATATTTGGTTGGTCACTCTTCAGTGTGCAGTGGGATCCTTCGTGTGCAGTGGGGTTCCAGTCTAGGTTTACTAGGGAGTATTGCAGTGTGTACATGGTGTGGATTATTTGCAGCTTCAATTATGATCCCCATGTACATTATTGGTTTCAGTGAACAGAGATTCAACAAATGGGTGGTTGTTCATTTCTATGCAGTTGTGGTTATGCTAGTGCTACAGCTGTCTTTCAGTGTGGGACATTTCTTAGTCTTCCTTTGGATTTCTAGTTCAGTGGAGTTTCTTTGCAATCGCGATTGCTTGGGGAGAAGCAATCTTAGGGAGGACAGACTGTAGTGTCCCCTTTTTCACGAGCATCAAAGTTATAGGGATTATCCTATTATTGTGACCCTCGTAGGCTAATTATTGTGGATAGAGGGTCTTCTGAGGCAGAGACTTGGTTAATGGAGGTTCTTGTCTTCTCCAGAATTCAGTATATTCCAATTTGGTCTTCGTTTGGCTCAAATTGGACTTCGTTTGGGCTCAGTTTCATATACTTACTATTTATAGTTAGCCCAAGGATGTTTGAGAGGGACCCTTACTATTTTTAGTAAGGCAATTGGATGTGTAGTGGATGTAGTGGCTAACTCCCTGGATCAGTCGGAATCGATAAATAATGAGTATTTATGGAGTTATGTTATTTTAATTATTAATAAAGTAATACTTTACTAATAATTACTCTTTAAAGGCATAATATAAAGTTTTATGTGCACTTTATATTCAATGGGGCCATGACCCTTTATTTAAGTGAGTTAAAGTGCAACTAATGATTTTAATATTTGAAAACCATTTATTGATCCACTTTATAAAGTCAAAAAGAAAATATAAAGTATGTTTTAAATGATTATTTAAAACATTACTTTGAGGGGCCATTTATTCAAGCATCCAATGAAGTTGGAAAGAAAAAGAATTTATATCATTTTAAATGATTTAAAGTGCACATGAAGGAAATCAAGCCAAGTGTGAAAAGTATATAAAGCCTCTTCAAGAAATGGAATTCATTCTATTGACATTTTCTTTTGTTGATTTTCGTGATGAGAATTTATGCAAGGGTTTGCAGCAGGTTTGGCTTGAGAAATTGTAAATTTCTCCAGTTATTGGTACTCTGAATTGGTGAAAGATCCAAAGATATTGTGCAAATGGGAGATGGCTTCATCTTGGAGTCATTACCGAGTTTCAATTCATAGAATTTGGTTGATTGTGGGTTCAAATTTTTAGAAGATCAGCAGCAGATAATAATTAAAGTGCCCAGCAGTAGGAGACACACTACAAGGAGCAGAAATTAGCATCATTATTAGCAGCCGTATCCAATTCATACCAGCCGCGGTCTATTTAGTTCCCACGAGAGGCATTTGTGGGTGTTGTTTGGACTCAAGGAGAAACCATTAAGCATTTGGGGTCCCTTCACCATCCAACACTGATCGTATGGTGATAATAATGCTTGTTTGCAGATATTTTGATGTATGCTGGAGGAATTAGACAGCCACATTGATTTCCAGGTTACTCTATCTTTTGCTAAATAGTTTAAGCATCAATATTGGCAAATAACCTTCATTGTAAATTGTTTGGAATCAAATAAGGAAGCGAAGTTTATAGTAGTTTAGCAAAAATCAGAATTCTGAAAATATACAGCTTGCTGGTCAAGTGTTTGACAAATGTTTGGTGTGATGTTTTGAACATTCTTCATCATATGTTGCATGCCAACTGTTTGGTATAAAGCCTATGTACCCTGTTCAACCATTTCAGACTTTATGTATGTTGCCATATGTTTTTTTATGACAGCTTGCTGGAGTACTGTTTTTCATTAAGCATGACAATTGTTTGACGAAATGCACATGACACAAAACTAAAGATTTAAGAGCAAAATTGCAAGGGATGTTTCAGTGGTTAAGTTAGAACTAGTTGGGGTTCTTACATTACACACATTCCAAACCACCCCTCACACTGAAGGAGAGAGATAGCAAATCATACCCGAAGAAACCATCATTAGATGAGGCGACAAAGCAAGAACTCGGGAGGAGAAAGCTTTGTTACACATGCAAGGATCTGTGGGAACCAGGTAACCGATGCTTAGGCAAAGGAAAGATCCGTTACACTGAAGTGGTGTTTGACACCGAGGAAGAAAATGAAGAATCTAAGCCGCAGGAAAAAGAGGAGGCTAAAGGAGAAATAAATCGGGCGGAGAAAATTGCCACACTGGTTCGGAGAGGGGGTGTCATTGCAGCTCTAGCTGGCACTCCAAGGTGCAGTGTGTTCAGGATTCGTGGTACGCTCCAAGGACAGCGAGTCCTAGTCATGTTGGACAGCAAGGCCAGTCTCAACTTCATCAACTCATCAGTCGTCACCTGGAGGGGTTTGCATACAAAGGAGCATGAGGGGTTTGAAGTCAAGGTAGTGGGAGGAAATTTACTATCATGTACTCATCTGGTTCCGCAACAAAGTATTACCATGAGAAACTACATGATGACGGATGATTTCTTTGTGGTATACCTTGATGATACATATGTCATACTGGGCATTCAATGGATGGAAACCCTTGACCAGTACACATAGAGTTTCAAAAGAATGGAGTTCTCATTCGAAGTGGATGGCAAGGTGGTACTGAGAGGAACGTCGAATGGTGGTCTGAAGGAGATTTCGGTAAAACGGATGGAAGCAATCTTCAGACACGATAACGTCGTCAAGGGAGCACAATGTTTGGTCTCAACCAAACCTTTGAGTAGGCCACAAGCCTACTACCATGATGACGAGCTTCAGGCAGTGTTGGGCAAGCACAATTTGCTCTTCGCAAATATTCCACCTAGTACACCCCCACATAAAGGTTTTTTGCACACCATCGAGTTGGAGGAAGAAGCCAAGCCTTTTATCACTACACCCTACCGCCATCCCAAGAAGTTCAAAAAAGAGATAGAAAAGACGATCCAGGAACTCCTTGACAAAGGATGGATAAGACCCAGCTCCAGTTCCTTTGCATTCTTGGTAGTGTTGGTGAAGAAGAAGGATGGGACTCTCAGGATGTGCGTCAATTACCGAGCGTTGAACAAGAATACCATCAAAAATAGATACCCCATTCCCAAGATTGATAGACCACAACAGTCTGAGATATTCACTGGAACAAGAGGACTTGAACAAGCGGCAACAGAAATGGGTGAGCAAATTTCAAGCATATGATTTTGACATTGAGTACATGAAGGGGAAAAAGAATGCAGTGGTCGACGCACTGTCAAGGAGACCTGCCATCCGTTCACTGTCACAGATTTCGACAGATTGGAAGGCCCATCTATTGGTCGAGTGTTCCAAGAACGCCTTCGCATGCCAGTTGATGGATGGTCAAATACAAGATGACAGGTACAAGCTAGTGGACATTATCATCTACTACAAAGACATAATCTATTTGGTACCCAAATCGAAGCTGAAGGAGATGATTTTGAGGGAAATTCACGATTCACCCTTGGCAGGACACTCAGGGTATCTCAAGACCTATAGGAAAGCTCGGGAGAGGTTCGCATCGAAGGGCCTCAAAGATGATGTACTACAATACATAAGGGAATGTGTCACTTGCCAACAGAATAAATCCAAGCACACCTTGCCTCTAGGGCTACTTCAACCTTTTCTTACGGGAGAAATGGGAGAGCATTTCAATGGATTTCATCATAGGTCTTCCCAAGGTGCAAGGAAGGGATTGCATTTATGTTGTGGTGGATCGTTTGACCAAATATGCTCATCTCATTTCCATTCCCACGGGACTTCAGGCATGTCAAGTGGTCGAATTGTTCTTTCGAGAGGTATTCCACCTGCACGGCCTTCGTGAAACATAGTAAATGATAGGGATAGTCATTTCATCAGCACTTTTCGGAGTGAACTTTTTTGGTTGGCAGGTACGGAGTTGTCAATGAGTACAAGCTATTACCCACAGACAGATGGTCAAACAAAGATTGTGAACAAGTGGCCGGAGCAAAGGGATACCTGAGAAACTACGTCGCAGCGCAGCAAAGAGCGTGGATTCGTTGGCTTCATTTAGGAGAGCACTATTACCACACTACCTATCACATGTCTATAGGTATGTCACCATTCAATGCACTTTAAGGTTGAGGCCTCGTCATTTGTGGATCTGGTGTTAGGTGACATCTTGCACCTAGGGCTAAGGACTGGTTGCAGGAGAGTCTGGATATCCTTCAGTCTCTCAAGGATAACCTACAGCTGGCTCAAAATCAGCAGAAAATGTATGCCGATAAGCAGAGGGTTGAACAAAGTTTTGAGGTAGGAGATCTAGTATACCTTCGACTATAGTCGTACAGACAATCTTCCTTGAAGAAAAGCGGTGTCGAGAAGTTGAAGTTGCGCTTCTATGGACCGTACAGAGTAGTACAAAGACTGGGAGAAGTTGCTTACGAAATGGAGCTTCCAGAAGGGAGTCAGATTCACAACAGTTTTCATGTTCCATGCCTCAAGAAAGCGGTCAGTCAACGTGTCACGGCCTCTAAGGAGCTCTCGCCTATTGACAAAAAAGGAAAATTTATTTTGGAGCCCGCAGAGATCATCAATGTCAGAGAAAGAAAGCTAAGGACACGCACCATCAGGGAGTACCTAGTTCGATGGAAGGACCTACCGGTTGAAGATGCCACATGGGAGGGCGAACAGATCTTGGAGCATCTGAGTCTGAAATTGCTTGAGGGCAAGCAATTCTTGCGCCAGGAGGACTATAATGTCCTCGAAATAATTAAATAACTCAATTAAAATAATTGTTCGTATGGCCTCGAAATTAATAATATCTTACAGGGCCCCTTTTATTAATTAGTTTAGTTATAAAATAATAGGTCGTGTCGGCCCATTTGTAACCCTTCGAGAAACTTCCCGGAGCTCGTTTATATGGCCGAGTTTGGCATTGTTGTAGGTACCATGAATTTTAAGTTTCTTTGTAATTGTCATTCTAGTTGGAATTCTGCATTGTTCGTCGTTTCGGAGGTGAGAGATCCTCCCTATTCTGACTTTTTGCAGTTTTCGTGGGAGTTACTCCTCACCCTATTCTACCTATTGTCTGAATCTGATAAATAACAATATTCTCTATCCAAATATCAATTATCCATCCTTATGTGTTGATTCTACGAAATATTATGGCTGAGTATTTCCATCCTATCGATGCTAAATATGTATGCCTTGTCATTAACGGAATTTATCTGTGAATACCGTACTGAAGACCATACACATGTGAATGTCGTACTGAAGACTATACATGTGTGAATTTTGTACTGAAGACCATGTGCGTGTTGGAAGCCTAAGGAAAAAGGTACCGTACGGACTAGGTGTGGAATTTTACCGTAAGGTGAGCTTCTAACATACGGTCATATGGTTGTGGGAGACCATACAATGATCTGACCGTACAGGTAGAGGACTATATTGTCGTACAGAATAGTGTGCATTCCAATGGGCGGTACGACGGTTGGTATAGACCGTACGGGAGGGAAGACCAAAGGTGACGTACGGGTATCTAGCCGTATGGTGTGAAAAACTAGGGTCGTATGGAGGGTATTTTCTAGTCAATCCAACTTTGGGACATTACAAAGGTGTCTAACGTATATTCTACAATTGACCAGCAGGCCATTTGGGTGAAGAAGGGTTACATTATCATGTCCAATAGATGGACAGGTGGGAAACTCAAAAAACTACTGCATTTTCTACTTGCTTCTTCCAATAGTAGAATCCTCCAATGGATGGACTCAAAGAAAACATAGAAGACTACCTAATTTTCTAGTTTCTTCTTTAGTGAGAGAATCTTCTTGATGTCTACCAATGCTTCAAGAAAGAAACAATGCAAATTATTTTTGTGGTGTTTTGTAATGTCCCCTTTTTGGATAACTAGGAATATCAGGACAATTACTTCAATTCCTTAACTTACAATATCTGATTTTGTAAATAAACTATATAATGGATAAAATGAAGATAAATATGTATAAAATAACAATGAATAATGTCACTTCCTTCCTCTGATATATGCAATTAAATGTATGAGTGTATTGATATTACTTGCACTTAGTGCAAGTATCCTTGCGATGTCAAATATGGTAATATGATTATGCAATTGAGATGAATAGTATTGCTTATAGGAATATGAATTACTGTCTCTGATTATCACTCTTATAGCATGCAATATCTCATCATTAATTATCGCTTATAGCGATACAATTTTTGTTTCTAATGTAATCCTCTAATCCTTGCAATCAAGTCTTCTTATTGCTTAAAGCAATAATTTGTTGTATCTGATGTGATGTTATACTTATGCAAATTTGAAATGCCGCTGTCTGATATGATTGAATAATGCTTGAAACAGGGGTGCCATCTCTGATTTTCCTTTAAATGTATGCAAGCAATAATGCCAAAGGCAATCACTCAATATAGAGCATATCCACAAGGGATAAATAAAATAAATAAATTCCAAATCAGTTAAATTGAGTGGATGGAAATGTCTTCTTATATCTGTGTTTTGCAATGAGAAGTCATGTCTCATGTCCCTTCATAATCCCCACTCTTCATAACAATTTCTAATTGCTGTAATTCAGATTGGATTACATTATGTATAGCCTGTTATGTTTTTTCCCTTCTTATCCAAATCAGTATTGTACATTATGACCATTGCAATCCATTATACGTTTAATCATGTCTCTTGGTACTTAATCATCAATTAGAATTTCTCCATTTGCTTATCAAAAAGACTTATATTCTAATCGCACCTCATAAATAAATTATCTTTCAGATCGCACCTTCTATTATGATTAATCTCCACCTTGTTAAATCTTGTCTGTTCATTACTCATGATTGTAGATTATTAACATTTAATATAATTTAGCCTCTCTATCAATCAAATTGCTTGATTGACTAGCAAATCAATATCCAAGGGTGATTGATGAGCTGTGGGCCTTGTTTCATCTGTTGATAATCCATGATCAAGGTTTTGGTGGAGTTTCAATCAAGACTTCCACAAATGCCCCTGCACAAAAATACTAAAAGCAAAACCATAAATGCACCTTTCAGAAATACTACTTAAGAACAATGGATAAGTTTATAATTGGCAATATTGGATTATTAAAACTAATTAAATTAGTAGTTCTTTCCAATCATCTTTTAAAAGAAAACTGTATATTGTACCTTGCAGCCTTGACACAGATTTATCTCCCCGGCTATTATGTTGTTTTTGTCGTTTTGTGCTGCGCCAACAGTGCACATTCTCCTCATCAGAATTATCTGCTATTAACAAAGGAGTCCGAGGATCATGTGATACCAGATAATTCATATTTTTGCGGTCCAGACCTGTCACTCCACAACATGCATATGAACACCTCCATCAAAATATAAGCTAAAAATGTGAAGGTTCAAACGAAAAATATGAAAATTTCTGTTACAAACTAGTTCATTTTTATTCACAAACAAAACAAAATATCCAAATGATATGCAAATGATTTCATTAAATTTAAATAATGATAATAAGGTGACAAACCATAATAAACACATCAGATAATTTGGATTCTGTTTCTAGAATGATTTTCTCTACTCGTGAGACTCTAAGGCACATTGCCATACCTTTCTTTACTCATCCAGCTCGAGGTTGGCCACAATAATAAAAAAAAAAGAATTTAATTCAACATACAGAAAAAGAATTTAATTCAATATACAGAATTAATCAATGTAAGTAATTTTCCAAAAAAGAACTTTTCTCGACTGGTCAGACTCCAAGGCACATTGCCATACCATTCTTTACCCATCCACCCCATGGTCGGCCACAATAATCACAAAAAACAAATATTTCAACATACAAAATTGGTCAAGGTAAGTAATTTTTCATATTTTAAAAAACCATTGACCATGCATATATGTGTACCAAAACATTTCTCTAACGATAAACCAGTACACCAATTCATGCCCATCAAAACGCCTACCTAAGCAAAAATGTTCCATGGATCAACAAGGGGCTTTCTCATTGCTAAACAAGGATCCTAAAATTTCAACTAGGGGATTTTTGACACTTACTTTAAAATGAAATTTAAAAAATGCAGACATAACGAGTGGGTAATAATTCTTATATTTTATGCTGAATGCTAAAAACTAGGAATGTAGATGCTGGTGCTCCCCAAGGATTTTGATAAAGGTTACATCTATGTTGTCCCTTATTAGTAAGAAGCGGCAAAGGTATCACTCACAAAAGTTTTTAGATGATTAGGCAGTGACGCACCCAACCTTATGTTCATTTTTGTTCAAAGATTTCAACCAAGGATTTGCCTCCCACCAAAGGTACCCCTTTCAAAATGACATATATTGCAAATATAATTTAGCCTATTGCTTCATTAATTGTCAATACAAAGATGAAACCTGCTCATTCTTCCCAAATAGCACACAATTTGCATAGAGGAGAGCATCTCAAGGCAAAATATACTATGACCTAATTATATTAATAGTAATCATCCAATAGAGACACCATTTGAGACCCATTCATTACATGTAACATATCATACAAAGATGGCGCTAAGCAATTATCTTTTCCCGATGCTCTGTTTGAATTCCAGTGATCCATAGAAAGGCTAATTTAACCCCTCTTGCAAACGGGCACTAAATTTATGACCCAAGTCAAGTGTCCTACAAGAAAGATGATCCAAGCAAATTTCATTTTCCACATTTCTTTGAAAATCAGAAGTTTTAGGAAAATGTTCACAAGCCTCTATCTTTGGCAAAAAACCCTTGAGTCAAGCTTTCAGGGGAATAGTTTGAGTGATTATAGATGTATCATACACCTCAAAATCTTTGTAGCTCCCTACTATTACATATTTATAACTTTTAAGAGCCTATGTTATTCCCTCAATATAGGGTTTCCCTAGGGCATTTTTAGGATCAAATATGTCCCCTAGATTGCAAGCATCAAAAATCCTTCCTAGGGACCAATCAGCTTGTTTGTGGTCTTGATGGTCCATGTAGAAGAGTCGCTCCAAAGGCATTATTCATGTGGATTTGATGTTCGTTTTAAGATCTAGCAAACCATCTTGCACTAATTCCATGTCATATGTCTCCTTCATCAATGATCTAGGACTCAAATATACCAAAATTTGTTATGAAATCAGTGATGTGTTGGTCATCATTGAACACCTAGGATTTCCTAATGTTATCTAGAATGGGTCGAGTGGAAACCAGCTCCACCTAGAATCACTTCATCTTAGAATCAACTATTGGTTTCAAAATTATTACTAACACTACCAATGAATCTGTTATGTGATTCTTCTTTTGAGAAATAGCTTGGATATTGAAAGCATTACTTTCTTCTTAGCAACAAACTAAACCCATTTATTATGGTCTATTATTCAGCTACATTAAAGGTACAAGGAAACTGCAATCCACAGGTTGCAAGATAATATTTTCCCATTAGATTAGTCAACTAATCTAGATAGAAACCCTTTGTTTGGATTTTGAACCATCGAATTTCAAAGCCAAAGGAGACTTTCTATTATCTTTAATCCAAATTCTTCAACAAGTGTAGCAACTTGCACCTTTCAACATCCACAATACGAATATTGTAGTAACCCTTGTCGGGTTATAACTCCTCAAAACTTGACAATTGGATTCTTGGATAAATTTTGCAATACTTGTTTGATTTTGAACAATAAACTTTGTTTTCAGAAAATTTTGACAATAAAAGAATTTTGGCATAAATTAAACTAAGAACATCTGGAACAAAGTATACTCAAATTAATTGAGAAATTCAGCCCGCATATAGGATGCCAATACTTATAAAAATATTTGCAATTACAAACTGCTGGAAAACAAAGTTGTTTAAGATCATTCATATGCACCTTCAATAATTTATGTTGCAAGCATATACAATGCTGGCACAGCCCTTATCATTTCCCAAACACGCCATTCGCAACCCTTCTTTTGATAACGCTGCTAGCTAGACAAGTGACACTGCCCGTGACTGTAACCCAGGCCATTGATAACTACAACATGCTTCCAGTAAGCTAGACGCAGCAGCAAGATCCTCACACGGCTGATATGGATAGACACAAATTCAGAAACATTCAAATTGCTGCCCTAGATTCAATGCAAATTCCAGCAGCTCCCAAACCCTCAACATTGCCTTCAAAAAACCCAAACAGATATCTTAGTTGCCAGCACAGATAAAAAACGTTGGAAGCTTTTAGAGCACAATTCATCATCCATCAGTAATGATTCAAAGGGCTGAATAGTCAATTGAGATTCTCGCCTCAATCACCAGACATTTTCAAAGCTTGGCGTCTACCAAGGAAGAGCTTCAAACCCTCATCTCTATAATTTGTCACAAAAATAATAACATTCATCAATGCCTTTGCTTTCACAAAAGCATTGCTTTTATAAATAAAAAGTGTCTTCACTCACACACTTTTCACTTAAAACACTTTTTATACTTAGGCACATATTGAATAATATAATTTATTAACTCATTTGGCTCCAAAAATGACCATTTCATCAATATCATGAAAATATGACACGCAAGGTCCCTGTTTTTTGTGCCCAAGATTTAAAAAATTTCATCATGGTTCCAACGAGCTATAACACTAAGGTGCCTAGCATATAATACCAACAATAATGGCAACCTTAGCAAATTTAATTAAATAATAATAATAATCCACCCGTCTTGCGAAAACAACTGAAGAAGCATCAGAATTGAAATCTGTCTGCACTGCAGTGATCCTGATGATAAAAGATGATGAACGAACCTGGCGGGGTGACTTACTAAAAATAGACGCTCTCTCCAAGATTCTTGGAGCCCAAACCGGAAGCCAGAAATGGAAACTGAGAGCCTCATTCAACTCCTCTAACTCATCTGAGCTCATCGGAACTATCCATTGACTTACTATTAATAGTAAGTTCACACCAATGACCCTCTAAACACCTCGCCAGACCACGAGGATCGCAATAATGACCTGGCACCGCCAAATCAATGACCTGCTAAAAATGGGGACATTACAAATATGAAGCCTAAATTAAGCATAAAAGACTTCAGTAGTGTTATTGGACTATGTTATCATTTTTTAATCCTTGGCTCACACCCTACTCGAATTTGGTTGGCAATGCCACACCAAGAAAACCATATATGAAAAGAATGGTCACCATGCATTTCTTGAGTGTTCTCAACTAATCTCAACTTAGCCACATTGTTTGCTGCCAATAGGATCTACTCAGTCACGGTGGTATAGGACTGGAACATGTATGGAACAAAGATGAAACATAAATGGAACACTTTATAACCAGTAACCATATTATACTCAGTTAACTCAGGGTACACAACATAGATAGGTCTAATTATTTCCTTGTAGTTCCTTTTTATATATTCCCAAAAAGATAGCCCTTACAATAAATTGCTGGACTCTTTTATAGAGAGCCAAAGGTTGGTTCGAGACCAACCGTTTTCCAACTAATTACTACTAACAGAAATTGATTAACCATATTTTAACCAAACCCGACCATCTAACTTTATTTATTATCTATTGCACGCCTACATCATCCCCCCCCAAAACTTGTCGTCTTCTAGACGACATTACAAAATGGGAGAATACACCAACTATTATTTCTGCTGAGAAAGGTGAGAGTAAGAAGGTGTCCCTGTGGTGGAGTCTGAGCTGCGCAGGGTTGTCAATTCCTTTTCTGTCGCTAGCTACTTCTCCCTAGTTGCTTTGAGAAGTCGTAGTGTGTCCATCTTGTCTTTTTCAACAGTGATAAGTAGCCGTTCCTTTGTAGTCCTGATGGTTCTTTCCTCTTCCCGAGCCACCTTCTCCTGTGCCAGTTCCTTCTTCAAAGCCTCCATTTCTACCCTCAGTTCTTTCTCCTGCTCCAGTGCTGTTGTATTTTCCTCATCAACCCTCTTAGTAGTCCACACCAATTTCTGAAGGTGGAGGAATGTGGTGCGGAAGGCATGCTCCATGTCTATGAGGTAATCCCAGATCTTTCCTTGTGCCCTATGCTCCCGCCCATCAGTATACTAACCCACAATATGAGAAGCTCCCCAGTCCTCTAATAGTTCCACTGATTCTTCCTCAGGCCATCCTTGGTTCACAAGACGTTGAGAGAATTTTGTCTCACATCCCTCCATCATGGAAGCCATTAAAGCCTTTACTGCTTTAGTGACCACCACCATACTTGCATTCGCTGACCTATCCAACATGTGTTGCGCTGCCTCCTTTATGTCATCCAGTCTAGCCATGAACTGTGTGGCTGAATTTTGGAAGGAGTCCTCCTCTTCCTCTATCTCGTTCCTCCGCTTCTCCCCTTCTTTTACAGTTTCCTCCATGGTGCGTGCAGGTGAGTGGGGTATGTGTTCATCCTCTCGCAGTGGTGATGTGGTAGGGACGGCAGCCTCCATCCGGTATTTCGCCAACAGGCTATCTGTCTCATCCTCCACTTCCATAGTGGTCTCTTTTCCTGTACCCACTTCTGTGTTTATCCCTTCATGTGGCTGCATCCTCTCCTTGTCTGCTCCTCCAGGGTCCTGAGGATTGTTTGTAATAGGGGCTACTATGAGCGCAATGGACCTAGCTGTCTCCATTCTTCCTTTGGTATTTATCCGAACTGTATGCGTTCCTGCTTTCTGGCCAGTTAAGCTGATGATTTTTTTCTGCCCAAGCTGTCCTTGGGAAGTACTTGGCGCCCAATGTGATGTAGGGGGGATCTGGGGAAGATTAAAGGTTATTCTTTTCTTACTTCCCCAACCGGTTATGGCTGCTTCGGAAGGTGGTGCCTTATTGTGCTCCACTCTTTCCATCTCCTATATAGATGTATGTGTGCCTCTAAATTCTCCTTCATCCTCATCGGATGATGATGTGGTTCCCTTCCCTCCCCCACTTCCTTCTCCTTCCTCTTCCTCATGGCTTCCTTCCTGGTCATCCTCATCCTCA
>MU225868.1:383779-399983 GCA_018584345.1 Thuja plicata | reverse complement strand
GAGTTCGGCCCATACTATACTAGGCGAGATGGCACCCCTTTGTTCCGCCTCTCGTTCCACGTACTTGTCTACCGCCACGCCCCAAGACTGTAGTAAATCTTGTGTGACTTGGTCTTCCCTTGTTACTTCGTTATCCTCTGGGTCACTGTCAGTCACTAGGGTTTATTGTATGAATTCGCGGCCCATTATGCTGCCATCTTGCTACGCATACCAGTCACCGTACTAGCCTTGCACTAGTCACGAAATGCCCAGTGTACTAGTACCCAGCGTGCTAGCACCAGTTCCATATTATGCCAAACTATTAGTCACCGTACCAGTCTCGTACCGTACCAGTCACGTACCAGCCCGAAGCTATGTCCCGTACTGTACCAGTCACGTACCAGCCAAGGTACTAACCCCTACTAATCACACCTCAGGTTCGTTTTAGGCAGCGGCGCCAAAATGTTTGCTGCCAATAGGATCTACTCAGTCACAGTGGTACAGGACTAGAACATGTATGGAACAGAGATGGAACATAAATGGAACACTTTATAACCAGTAACCATATTATACTCAGTTAACTCAGGGTACACAACATAGATAGGTCTAATTATTTCCTTGCAGTTCCTTTTTATATATTCCCAAAAAGATAGCCCTTACAATAAATTGTTGGAATCTTTTATAGAGAGCCAAAAGTTGGTTCGAGACCAACCGTTTTCCAACTAATTACTACTAACAGAAATTGATTAACCATATTTTAACCAAACCCGACCATCTAACTTTATTTATTATCTATTGCATGCCTACACACATTTCAACCACTTGTATGCCGATGTATTGTTGTAATCCTTGGAATAGAACAAAGTTGCATATCGATGTGATTCAATTTTGCCAACTTAAATCGCCTTTGTCTGCTCTAGCTCAACCAACTTCCAATTAGAGTTAACAAGAATCAACCTAAGTTTAAGGTAGACATAATAAAACATAGGAACATAGGTCACCAAGACAATTGTGTGAGCTTTTACCAAATATTCTAACTCTCAAAACAGAAATGGAGAAGCTACAATCCTTTTCTTATACAAGACCATTCTAGTGTAAGTGACCTTACTAGTCTCCTTTTAATTTTGCAAGAACAACATATTGAAGAACGAGGATTCAATGTTTGATTTTGGTTGAGATACGCATATAGTGTAGGATTCAGCATAGGAATTTGTTGGATATGGGAAAGATTAAACATAGTTATTTGATTATGAACTTATAGGCAATATGTTGACCTAGTGAAACAAAGGGTATCTAACTAGAACCCCACGACATTACTAGCTTCTTTATTATCATACCCTCATTATATGCCTCAAATAAAGACACGATCATCAAGACACCTCTTACAATCATTGATGTTACTGAGTCAAGAGCTCTCAAATAAATTTGTATGCTAGCATCAACAATTGGTGCCAAAGGGACCACTAACCTATTGTGCAATTTATTGAACTGGGCATTGAATAATCTCATGGGTTAAATGGGTTCTGTATGAGTGAATGAAACTTGATGATACATGATTGCAAGGTCAATGGGCAACTGAAAGTGAATAACAAAAGTTGTTTATAGTGAAGATCACAAGGATAAAGAACCAAATAGGAGGCTAATGTACCTGTCACAAGCTAAGTCATCTAGTTGTATATCCTCCTATTCTACTTGTACATGTATTGAATAGGCTTGAATATATTATTCGGCTAGCCTATCTCCATGTTTATATTTTGTAAGGACTCTGTCATAAAGCACTATACAATTATGATATAATGCAAGTTCCATGAGCTTGTTATAGTATCCCATTGATTGACACATACAAATGGTGCTAAATTCAAATAGGCTGCATGGTGACACACATGGTTGGACTGTTAAAAAGAATGTTTATTTAAATTTGCTTACTACTACTATTAAAATTTTCTACTAGAGAGAATTTAAAAAAATATTAAGAGTATAATTTTGAGACCTTTATGAATCATTCAAAACGTAGAAGACTTAAAGGGATGCCGACAATGAGATACAATTACTTTGAATAAACATAGGTATAATCTTAATGCCACATAGCAATCCAATAGTCCTTAATAAGATGATGAACATTATAAAAAGAGAAGACAAAAGGAGGGTTTTGTAAGGTGCTGCATGTCTGGCCCATCCATAATGTTGCATCTTTTAAGTCTTATCACTACAGGCATAATGTTATTTTAATAACTGATTTGCTTATCATATAAATATAAATGATCCCAAATATGAATATTTTTTTGCTTTTAACACTGATAAGACTGGAAAATTGGTAACTTTAATAAACAATACCTTAACATTTTGAGATTTACAAGATCATACAAAAATATATGTATTGTTTTCGATGATGGTTGTGGGCTCTGGATATATATTAAATTAATTATAAAATTAATGATTAGAGGCTACTGTTCATGACAACATATTTATAGACCACTAAATAAAGTGGAAGACACTTCAAAAGAGGACATGGATACAGAGATTTAACAGAAAAGGAAAAGACCATACAGCTAATAGAACCATAATGTTGTATAAAAAGTTAAAATATAGAACACAATAAGAAAACTATCCACCGAAAATCATAACACTCATAATCAATACTGAGATGTTTAAATCTGAAAATCGTAGCTTATAAACTATTAACCACATCTTGAACTGAATAGCCGTTCACATGCAAGAAGGAATAATTGCTTCTCGATAACTAATTTGTTTATCTTAGTTAAATTATGGTGCTGAATCCAGGATGTAGCCAGTACACATTTCAAAATTTTGATAGAAACAGACAGACCAGCATGAATGCAAACCTCTTAATAATACTATTGTAGAACATGTTCAAATCATGTAGTGTGATTTGAAATGTCAATGTTAAAAAAGAGTGTAATCCACAAATACTCAGAGACTACACTGTAGAGTGTGGAACATCATATTTCTAATCAATACAACTGTAATTCAGAGAGTTCTAAAAGGCTTTTGTACCTTGAAATTCCAATCAAATTACTAAGAACAGAAATATTCAGATTTATTTTACTGTACAAGAAATATTCACACATAAGAAGATTATAGTCATACTTGTCGTGATAACGAATAAACAGTATGATTCACAAAAATCACAAAATGCTAAAATGATTAAACAATCAAAAGTTACATATGAAGAATAAGAAAACTCCAAATCAGTATAGACATAGATAAGAAAAAAATAAAATTTTATGCAGACTCAAAACTTGAGAATAGATTTTGTTAGACTGTCTGTATAAGATGTGTTGACATGACAAGATATTAGAGCTGTACTAACACCTCAAATCCTGACTGCTGAACTTGTCTAATTTCCTAAAAAAATGAAAATACGAGGCTCAACTCAACCAAGTTTCCTCCATTTACGAGTCCAAAATTTTATGCAAACATTCACCATTTTCACTGAATTTTATCTCCCTCACATATCTGAGAGTTGTGGCATGGCTAAGCCTCTCCCTCTCTCTCAATTTTGTCACTTCCCTGGACAGAAAACATTGAGAAATTTATATTGAAAGCTGCCATTCTGCAGCAATCACAAACAGCTGAAAACAGAAACCAATTGCAGGATCTGGCCATGAGAGATCAAATTCCAAAAGAAATTGACTTACAGTGAAATGGGATTGAACTCATCATAATATGTGGAACCTTTCCCATGCCTTCAATTCCTCTTGTGAGTATCCACATTTCAAACTTGATATGCAAATGGCAGCAATGCAGATTTGAAGCTAAGCGTGGAAGATTGGATAACAAAAATATAATCATTCCTTGACCTTTGCTATAATAATTTGAAATGGTCTGTGTTCAGAGGAGAGCAGTGCAGCTATAGGTAACTAGAAATAGTATTTTAAAAAAATTAAGTAAAAAGTTAATTTCTTGACCTTTATTGTAAATTTGTAATATTTTGAAATCGTCTACACAAAAGAATTGAATAAGGTTCTAAAAACTTTCAACACATGCAATTATTGTAATAAGCCTTTCAAATCAGTCACCATCTAAATCCCCTGTTATTTTGATCCATCACTGTGATATCCCTTAATTAAACTCCTACAAAATATGTATTCTAAAATCCTTACAATTAAGTGTTATTATCAAAAGATGGGTAATGTTGTTATCTTTGTTTTAATTAATATTATTATTAAGAAAATGGAACTATTATTTATTAATCAAACAATGTTGCTATTTTTATTTATTAAATATTATTAATAACATTTAGAAATATTATTATTAAGTTGTTAATAATATTAATTCAGATGCTCTTAACAGAATTCAGGATGTTCATGATAAATGATGCTCTTAACAGAATTCAGGATATTCATGATAAATCCACAGCTATGGGTGAAGAGACAGCTGCTGAGGGTGGCCTCCAGGATGGTCAAATCTTCCCTATCAGAAATCTAGAAAGTTCATTTAATGAAGCTAGAGATAGTGGTGATAATCTGTTAGATTGCTCCTCTAATTTAAGCTATTATAGTGATGATGGTGGTGATGATTTCTTGGGGCTAGATGAGACTCTTAATGTTCTTGACCACAGAGGTTTGCATCAATCTGAGTCTAAATTGAAGAAACTGAAATTGGGGGAAAAGCGAAGGGGAGGGGCCAAATCCACTAAAGAAAAGTTGGAGCAGGCTGGTTGCACAGAGACCAAACAAAATTGTTGAGATCGGGAAAGGGCTATGCCTTTTCCCAGCAGCAATGAGAATCCTCTCATGGAATGTCAGGGGCTGCAATGCCCCTGACAAATATCGCTTGCTCAAGAGAGGTCTTGATCAAGAAAGAGCAAATATAGTTTTATTACAAGAAACTAAACTCAAAGGAGATGATATTAATTTGTTCCAAAAGAAATTTGTGAGATGGAAAGGGGTGTTTTCAGAAGCTTCTGGTGCTTCTGGGGGCATGGGCATTTTGTGGGATGATAGTGTTGTGGATTTTTTTCCTGATCAGTCAAGCAGTTAATTGGCAATGGATTGAGGTAACCTCCAAATAACTGCTTTCTAAATTCTTTGTTTTCAATATCTATGGTCCTAATAATCCTACTTAGAACGAGGCTTTATGGAAGGTTATTTCTAACTTCCTTGATGATAGAAGAGATGATCTCTTCATTTTAGGAGGGGACTATAATGCCAGATTAAGTCCTAATGAGAAAAAAGGTGGAAAGGGATGGCAAAGTAAAAGCCAAAGAGACTTTGCAGATTTTGTTTTGAATAATGGGATGGTTGATTTAGACTTCAGAACAAGTGACTACACATGGACCAATAGAAGAAGTGGATTCTTAAATATAGCTGAAAAGCATGATGGATTTTTTCTTGTTGGCAATTGGGAAGTGTGACTAGCTATGCACAGCAGATATTTTACCTATAACAGGTTCAGATCATTATCCAATCATGTGCAATATTCAAGAAGACGCTGCCCCTAAAAGATCTCCTTTTAAGTTTGAAGCTATGCGGCTGAGGGCGGAGGATTTTTATGCCAATATTGAGGATTGGTGGCGGAATGCTCCTGTTATGGAAGGTAATTAATCCTTTATTTTTTTTAAGAAACTCCAGCTTGTCAAGGATCAGTTGAAATTGAGGAATAGAGATGTGTTTAGAAATATTTTTGTGGAAAAACTTAAGTTAGAAAAGAGCTTAAACCTCCTTAATGAGAGAGTGATTGCACAAGGCATGGATGAATTCATGTATTTAGAAGAACAAACTCTCCAGAAACAATATAAAGAAATTCTAGCTAGGAAGGAGATCTATTGGAAACAAAAATCTAGGGAGACTTTGCTGAAAGAGGGGGATAGGAACACAAAATTCTTCCACAAGTTAGTCAAAGCTAGAAGGGCTAGATATAAAAAAATTTCTATAGAAACTTGTCATGGGGAGGTTATTAATGAACCGCATCGAATCAATCAGGAAACTGTCAACTATTTCCAAAACATCTTCACATAGCATGACAGGAGTGATAACAACGCTGAGGGGTTGCTTGATCTCATCCCGAATTGTATCTCAGATGCTCAGAATGCTATACTTTCTAGCCCAGCTTCAAAAGATGAAGTCAAGGCTACTCTATTTGGTCTGGGGGGGGATAAAGCCTCTGGCCCTGATGGCTTCCCTACCCTATTTTTTCAGAAAACTTGGAATATCATTGGTGAGGATCTATGGCAGGTGGTTGAGGAATCAAGATCTGAAGGTTTTATGCTTAAAGACTTTAATAACACTTTTATTGCCATGACTTTAAGTCTTTTGATGACTACAGACCTATTGCTTTGTGCAACACAATCTACAAAATTATTGTCAAAGTGGCTGCTAACAAACTAAAGAATGTCCTTGGTAACATTATCTCTGAAGAACAGAGTAGTTTCGCCCCAAACAGATCTATTTTTGAAGGTATTATTATAGCCCATGAAGCTGTTCATACAGTCAAGACAGCTAAAGTCAATAGTATGATGATTAAATTGGACATTAAGAAAGCCTATGACAATGCCAATAGAGATTTTCTTCTCAATGTTCTAAGGAGGTTTGGGTTTGCTGAAGGTTGGGTGAAATGGATTGCTAGTTGTAGTAACACTCCAAAATTCTCTATGTTGGTGAATGGTAGCCCTCAAGGCTTCTTTGAAACCACCAAAGGAATAAGACAGGGTGATCCTATTGCACCCTTTTTATTTATTATTATGGCTGAAGTTCTTGGTAGATTCATTACTAAACGAAGGATTGCAGGCAGATGGAAGGGCATTAAGATTGTTGATGGTGTTGATTTTTCTACGCACCTACAATTTGTGGATCACAACTTCCTCCTTGGTGTAGCTTCAACAGATGAAGTTCGTGTCATAAAAGGAACTTTAGACAGTTATAGTCGGGCCATTGGCCAATGTGTAAATTGGCACAAATCTGAGATCTATTTCTTTAATAGAACTAGAAATCTACAACATGAGATCAGTGGCATTTTGCAGATTAAAACAGGTTTGTTACCGGGCAAATATCTTGGGGTGCCTCTTTTTGATGGAGCCTCTAAGCCTCATCTATGGAAAAATCTATTGGATTCTTGTTTTAAAAGGATGGAGAGTTGGAAAAGTCGTTGGTTAACCTCTACGGGTAGGATTCTGCTTCTACAAGTTGTTATCTCTGCTATTCCTATCTACTCGATGAGTTGCTTCACAATCCCTCACAAAGTACTTGATGCCATCACAAGGAGAATGAGGAAGTTTTTCTGGAATGGTGTTGAGGAAGGGGACAAATGGTCTCTCCTTGCTTGGGACAAAATATGCAAGAATAAGTTAAATGGTGGAGCTGGTTTGAAGGACTGGAGGAAAATGAATTTGGCTTTAGGTGCAAAACTTGTGTGGAATATATGCAGTCAACCAGGTAGTTTATGGGTCAAGAATTTGAGATCAAAATACTTGGATTCTCTTAATGATGAAAGAATCGTCACTATAATTAACCCCCCAAGAGGTTCTGCAATTTGGAATTTCATTTTAGACTGTAGACATGTCATCAAAAGACATGTTTCCTCGCATGTTGGCAATGGCTCAAAATCTCTATTTTAGGAGGATTTCTGGAACAGTCACTCAATTTTAAAAGATGATATTAGGTTTGTTGATTTAAGAGAGTTCTTCACTCATAGATGAGGTCATAAGGTGTCTGACTATTTAGAATGCAGGAACTCTCATCTTGGCCCCAAATGGCAATGGAAAGGTATGGATGACCTTAACCTTCCTGCACATCAACAAACCTTAATGGATGAAATGCTTCAATAAAGGTGTTTTATTAGATCTGATCAGGATGATAAGTTGATTTGTTGTAGAGCTAAAAGCGGGATCTACTCAATGAAACTTGGTTATTTATCTCAAGAGGAGGATCTCCTTCTATGGCCAACTAAATTATTCTGGGATAAACATTGTTTGCCAAAGGCAGGGGCCTTTGCCTAGTTGGCAGTGCGTAAGCGGATTCTTACTGCTGAAAGGAGGAAGCGGTTTGGTCTTCAGGGGCCTACTAGATGTGCTCTATGTAAAGCAGCCTTGGAAGATGTAGACCATTTGCTCATTCAATGCTCATTTGCTGAGGAATGTTGGATGATGATCAAGGAAAGACTAAATTGGATTGGACCTATGCAGAATGGTGTTCAAGAAGTGTTTCAGAGTTGGCCCATTCCACTTAAATCTACTGCTTTATCTTCTCTTTGGAAGGTTTGTCCCTCTATTGTAATCTGGGAGTTGTGGAAGGAGCGTAACAGGAGAATTTTTCAAGGGAAGGAAAGGTCCATTCTCAGGGTGAAGACAAGCATTAATTGTGCTATTGAAGAAACCATGAAGGCTGCTCTTCTTTCTTCTACAGAAAGCTATGTTTATACAAAGGAAGACAGACTGATCCACTTCAATTGGCCTAGTTTAAAATTTCGTAATGGAGGAGTCAAGAATGGTGATGCACATAAAAACTCTTGGAAAGATCTGAAGTGGATGTTGCCTGATCAAGGCTGGATTAAAATCAATTTTTATGGGGCTTCTAGGGGTAACCCTGGCCCCTCTGGTGCTGGTGTGGTTGTTAGAGATTGGAAGGGGGATGTTCTAGCCTTAGCTGCCCAAAAACTGAATGATGGCACCAACAATGTAGCAGAAGCAAGTGCTGCCCTGTTGGCTCTTCAACTAGGAAAGATGATGAAGCTTCAAAAGGTTCATCTTGAAGGGGACTCACAAATTATTGTGAATGCTATCAAAAATGGTTGTGCTAAAGCTTGGCATCTTCAAAACATTATGGAGGAAATTTCCCATATTCTTCAATCTTTTCCAGATTTCAAAATCAACCATGTTCGAAGGGAATGTAATATGCAAGCGGATATTGTCTCTAAATGAGCTACTAACCTTGGGCAAATCAATAAGGTTTGCATGGAGTTTTTTACTGTTGATTTCTTGAACCTCTAATAGTCTCCTTTGATGCAGGTTCATGACCATTGATATTCAAATTTTGTGATGGCGTGGGTGTTGTTTCTTATTCTGATTTTGGTGGGATTTCATCCACTTGTCCACTTATCTTCTAGGTGGTTATTCTCCAAAACCACATGTGGATTTTGAATGATGTGTGGGTTGTGATGGCGGTCATGTCTGCTTTAGTTTTAGGGGCCTCGATAACTAGATTGGCACATGGTGCCTTTGTTCTCCCTTACCGGTGATTCGAGATGATTGTTTAAATGCTTATTGATTGATGATGGCGCCAGCATAGCTAAACCATGATTGATTTATCCGCAGCTGCTTTGTGCGAAATCAAGCTATTTATTGTTTTGTAAGGCGAAGCTTGTGGAATGACAGCCCCCTTTTTTCGCAATTATGTTTTGGTGTGGGTTGGCTGGCAGTTGATGAAAAGACCGGTTACTCTTCTAAGACATCTGCCTGGAAGATGATTTAAACCCACCTTTTGTGCAATTCTCCCATTCTTTCTTCAATTCTCGAGAAAGGATTTTTTCCCACAGGTGTGAAAGATGGAGGCCACCTTCTCTGTTCGAACATTAAAGCAACAAAAAAGATTTGAAGGTCCTGCGAGTAAGGAACGCATGCTAGGGTTGCTTAACTTTAAAGATGACTCGCTGGCTCTGGCTACTTTAGATTTTCTGGGGAGCCAATTTCAAAAGCGTTATGCAAAGCGATGCTCAAATGTTGATGTCATCTCTTTGATTATTGCTTGGGCTTTGCAACTTGGTGAGCCTGAAAAGGAGGTCAAGCGGCTAATGGATTTTCTTTTTGACAAGGAGCTGCTGCTTGGTTTAGATTCTGTTCTTGAATGGGTCGTGTTCGGGGTTGGGCTGGACTATAGTGAGTGCTTTGAAGACCCTAAGGATGGTGATGAGTTTGGGCATGTCCCTTTTCTTACATGGTGGGCAAAAGTAGACATATATGCCTATGTAGATGACATTAGAGGCAAATGGAAAAAACTGAAGGCTATTGCCGAAAATATTCGCATTAGGGAGGAGGTGAGAATCCGTGTTGTGTTTGTGGAAGTCCCTCGCATGAATCGAGGCCCAAGAAGTGGGCGGCGGGCAGCTGCGGTGTGATGCTACCTTAAAATGCAGATTTGGGTCTTCTTTTTGGCAACCAATAGTTTTGATCAGCATAATGCTGAAAGCATCTGTGGAAGCCTTCTGGTTTTGTGCATGCTCCAGCTTTTGAAAGACATAGGAATGGGCGGAGGATGGCAGTTTTGCTTCATTTTGTGAGCGATATGTAGCTCTCTGTTTAGGGTTTCTATCTTTCTAGTCATATGTATGAAGGTTGTCTCGAGTTGTTTCTGATCCTGATAAACTTTTTTCCAAGTTCGCCTAATTATGTTAAAAGCTTGCTACTGGTTTTATGCAAACCCATATAGCAAATCTGCTAATTGTAATCCTCATGTATTTCCCTTTGATTATCAATAAAATACACTGTTATAGACCAAAAAAAAAATAATAATTATAATAATATACAATCATACAATAATATATATTACTAACATTAATAAATTAAAAATTATAATAATAACCATTTAAATATAATAATTATAATAATACATATTATTATATATATAATATAATATATATTATGATTGGCGGCATGTTTTAAAAGCTGTCAACAATGCTTGAGTAGCACCTTAGGTGCTGCGACTAGTCGCACCCCCTAAGGGGGGCGACTTGTGTTGAGGGGACATGACTCCCCCTCCCACAAAATATATATATATGTGAATCGGGGGAAGATAGGAAGGAATAAGGGGGAGCGAACGAAAAGAAAGGACAGCGATCAGAATAAGAAGCAGCGACCATAAATAAATAAGAACAGTCAACAAGGATTCGACCATTTTTCTGGTATGAAATATGATAAATAAAGCTCTTAATTAATTATTATAATAATAATATATATATAAACTCATTCATATTTACATATATATATATATATATATAAACTCATTCATATTTATATTTATATATATATATATATATATATATATTAATTGAGACATACAAATAGATATTGTGAAGAATTCTTAGTTAAAGCATTTTTTATGTAATGTTGATTTCTTTTATGGATTGAAAACTTAAATTTGATTTTATAATCAGTATTAATGTTGTACATTTATATGTGCCCTAAATTGATGATATTGGATACCATAGAGAATGAATTGGATGTTCATTAGAGATGGGATTCCTAATATTGGATACCATAGAGAATGAATTGGATGTCCATTAGAGATGGGATTCCTAAGATTGGATACCATAGAGGATGAATTGTATGTTCATTAGAGATGGGATTCCTAAAACAATATTGGATACCATATAGAATGAATTGAACATTCACTAGAGATGGGATTCCTAAAATGATGATATTGGATACCATAGAGGATGAATCTTATATTCATCAGAGATGGGATTCCTTGATCTAGAGGGGGCTAGAGGAAATTATTATAGTTTCCCTAGTCTCGAGATTATTGCAATCTCTTGTAGGCAATATATATACTGATAGCCAGTCATATGCATATAAGTAGGCTTGGATAACGTCTATTGTTTCCAAGAGATCTTAGGAGCAGTGCTCTATGGGAAGACGTGTCAATAGCCCGGTTGCTTAGAGTGGATCTTATATCCCTCAAGCCGAGAATTGGGAATTCTGTGAGGCCCGACCTAGAGGCAGCTCCTAGGGTCAAATCCCCTTACTAACTTAGATTAGAGTATGAGTCATAAATATTATGTAATATTTTCTACTAACGTCGGTTTTGCAGGAAATTTCATAAGGAGAATAATTAGGGACATTACAATCACCTCCTTGTCTTTCAATGGTACCTCCATGTCTTTCTGTTTAACAATAATTTCCAACTGATATAGATCTTTCCTCCATTCCCTGTGGTGAAATTTCAATTCTCCGTCACCTTTGTGCATGACATCAGATCTAAAAAAAACTCATAAGAATGTGTTCAGGCAGCTGACAGGAAATCCGCTTTCATAACCACCATAATAAGCCTTCCACCAAATTCCTGAAAATTTCCCGCTGAATATTTTCTTTCTAGTTTTCCGATAATTTTATATATATATATTAGTTTTCTTGTGTTTCCGACAACACAATTTTAAATAAATAGCACTAGCAGGTGTTTATTTTTTGTTTGAACTGAATGCCCATGATATAATTCGCATAACAATATTTATAAAAGAATTATTTGAATTTCAAATAATATTTAAAAAAAAAGTCAAAAAGAACTTCTTTGCTGGATTGGATAAAGATTAAAGCTGCACTAATGCTGATGCAGCAGTCTTGCCCCACCAAACTGCCTTTTCCCAGCTCAGCATAGTCTAAAAAGCACAATATAAAAGCTTCAAATCTGCCTAACCCCTTCCTTTACAAGCTGTGATACCTTTTTCTCTTGACTTTTCACCCTTAATTGGCTCCCACGTAGCCTTCCTTCTTCCCCATTAATGACCATTTGATAATTGCTTACCCTTTTTTCTTTCTTAAGTTTTATTTCCTGGCTGCTTTGGTGGTATGGGTGGCCTACCAAATACCTCAAGGAGAGCAATCCACCATTTTAGCTTTCAACCTACCACGTATGTACGGCAGCTTAGGTAACTCAAATTACCGGTACTATATTTATTATTGAATCTTCTAAATTCCATGCAGCTCCCTTTCACTTTTCCACATCCTCGTTTGTGGAAAAGTTTGATCCATTCATAATTTCTTCAAGTACAGCTATGCAATTTATTTAAATTCACAATAAAATTAATAATCACTGAAGTATGCTGGTAACCACAATGCTTGCAAAGAGAGAGAGAACAAAAGTTTATTTTTTGTTTTCTTATAGATCTGCCATAGCTGGTAACTGTAAATTCCAACTGTAGCCCAATTTTGACCTCTGATTGAAGCCATCTCTAAAATCAAAAGACTTTTGTCCTACGATTAATTGAATTTTGAGACGGTTTTCATCCTCAAGGAAAACTGTTGAACCAAAGCTCTGCACAAGTGTTTTTAGAAATTCGCAATGATAAAATGAATTTTTCACATATTTTCTTGTTTTATTTTATTTTGAATATTCATCTTTCCCATTTTAATGATCAATTACTTCTTAAGTAAATAATATTTCTTCTATTTGAATATTCGCCATTTTGATTTTATGATTTTTTTTTGGCCCGATGTAATAATCATAAATATAGTGTCCTTTTTGCAACATTATAACTTGATGCTGTTTGGTCACTGAATGAATTATTATTATATTATTCCCATAAACTCTTCCCTTCAATCTATAGGGAATAAAGATAGGCTCAAGTCCGCCAATTTGACTCGGTTCGAAAAGGGGGACATTACAGATGCAATGGATAAATTTTCCACCCAACAAAATAACAATTTGAGTGAAAGAAAATGCAACCTTGGCTTGGACTCACGTGACTTCTAGCCATTCTGAAGATGACAAGTATGTACTTTGCAAATGTCTTATGACAAGCCTTTCATTGCTTGACTGTTTGACTTTTCATCAGTGGACTTTTGACTAGGTTGAGCCATTTGATGTTTCAACGCAAATTTTTGGTTGGCAAAGACACTTTAGTTTCTCCACAACATGTTTCTCACATGGGATAGCCACTTATGATTTTTGCCAAGTAAAACAACATAGGCAAGACTATAAATGGCAAACACTCAACATGGTTGAACCATCATAGACTTCCACTCTATTTTTTTAAAGAAAACCAATCCACTATAACTCCGCCACAATATCTAATGACACTATAACCATCCAAAGGTGTGTTAGAATTCTTTAGTAATTTATCATTGATGCCAAATTTAGAGATTCACACCTGTAAACATTCGTATGTTGGTTCTCGTTATTTCAAAGAACAACAATCATATGCAAACACAGCATAATATAATCTGTCAGATTAGTTTCATTAATTATGTCTTTACAGCAGAATTTATTAATTGTAAATTTTCAAAGACAAATCAATAACCAATTTACAGTCACCCAATACCTGTAGATTGATTTCCATGTTTCTTTGATGGCATATAAAAGTAGCGGTGGCTACAAATCTTTGGTTCAAACAATTTTCTGTGCACTAAATGATTGTATATTATATTCAATCAAACCGTGTTATCTGTTCATCAGATTTCAAATAACATATCTGCTTCTATCGGGGTCTATAAGATCGACTTCAAACAGAGTCATCTTCTCTGCAATTATATTGTTTTTATTGGGCCTCAAATGACATGTCTACTATTATTCATTATGCAGTCGGTAGCATCTATCACTTTGTCATTGACAGATGGATCATCGGATGTTAAAGAGATCGGTAGTATCTACTACTTTATCATCAATAGATAGAGGATTAATATGATGCAAGATTATATCTGACTTGTACAAACAGACAAAACTAAAATCTTGCAGTTGGATGATGTGGCGTAACTACACAGAAATTGGAAGTAGTTACGACTTCCTCTAAACAACTCCAGAACTACCAAATAGAATGGTAAGAGTTATTTAAAGAGAAAGCTCGATGGAAAGAATGTTGTGAGAAAGATTTGAGTGTTCGATAAGAATCCTTTGTGTTTATTGAAATAAGTATAGGTAATGATAAGATATTGTTTCTAAAAGAAGTGCTATTTGAAATCAGACAAATATATAAGATATTCTCAGAAGAAAATGCTTGCCGAAGCCCAAAGTTTGATACAGTCATAAGGAAGAAAGGTAGTTTATTTGAAGGTGTGAAGATCAGGTATCACAGTAACAGTGCATTGGTTTTGTTTTCTCTCAAATCTGTTCTAAATTTGTAGACAAGTTTTTAATTCCAGAGTTTGTTGATAACAGTGAGAAGTTTTCAGGTTACATTTGCAGATTTATATGAATAATTCCTTCAGTTTGTATTCAGTTTCCAAAGAGATTATTGCAATTCAACTCAATACATTTGAAGTCTATTCAAATTGTAATTACTTGACTACTTATATTGTAAAGAGAAATCTCAGATATTGTAATCAGTTGTAACTGGTATTTGTAATATTCTTAGAAGTCCTGCTTTAAGAATTTCTGGGTTGGTGCTCAGATCAATGAACTGTGGTTTTGAAATAGTTGGTGCACTTATAAGTAATTTGGAGATTCCTTAGGATAGGTGTCCTAAAATCTTTGTAAACATTTCAGTTGTGAGGTTAGATTAGGACAGTAGATCCTAGCAGCACTTCTCACCATGGTTTTCCCCATCCTGGGTTTCCACATATCTTTTGAGCATTGGCTTTATCATGTGCTTGCCTTTGTTTTGATATCAGTTTCGATTTCTTTCAGATTTTCAGGTTGAAGCATTAATCAAAAGTTTAAATTAATAAAGGCTTAAAAGTTGAAGCAAGAGAAGAAGCAAGAGATCTTAGCAAGATTACAATTGATGACTTACATGGCATCCTAACAGTTTACGAAATGAGGATGGTTGGTGAAGAAGATACTAAGAAAGAAGTTGCTTTTAAAACAACAAAAAAAGCGAAGGAAGAAAGTTCAGAGTCAGATAGTGATATGGACAAATAACTTGTTGTAAAGAAACATAAAAAACGTTTTGGCAAGTACAAAGGGAAGCTACCCTTCAAATACTTCAATTGTGGGAGAATCGAGCACTTTCTGCTAAGTGTCCCTATGCCAAAGATTATCAAGACAATGAAGAAGGCTTCAAGAAGAAGAATAAAGGCCACTCTTCCTACAAATAGCGAAATTTCTCAAAGAAGGAAAAGTTTGTGCATTAAAGAAGAAAGTTTAAATTCAAAGGATAGTGAAGAATCTGATGTTGAGACTTTGTTCATGGCAGTTGGACCTCTCAATGCAAATCAAACTAATGTAGAGATACATGATGTTGAGGAGGGTGAAATAAGTGTTGAGGGAGAGCTATTGTGTGCCCTAGAAGAAATCAGGAGATTGAAGAAAGAGAATTCTTAGCAAAAGATTTCAGCATTGAAGAAAAGTGATGTCTTAAAGAAGCAACATGAAGAGGGAAACCAGATGATCAAATCTAAAGATTGAAATTGAAGAAGGTAAAAGACAAGAAGAGGCAATCAGTTCTGAACTCCTGTTAAAATCTGAAAATTGTTTAAAGTTAGAATATGAATTAGTTACTTTAGGGCCCGTTTGGTTCTAGGTATTGAGTGGGAATTGGCATACCTGCATGCTGGTATTGGCGAATACAGTGTTTGGTTCCAAAATGAAAAATAGGAATAGGGTTTTGCGAATTCTAATTT
>MU225868.1:326330-337793 GCA_018584345.1 Thuja plicata | reverse complement strand
TGAATTGATACAAGCATATGAAATTCTGGAAATACTTCTATTTGTACCAATAAGTGTAATATCAAATCGAATGAAGTGTGGTACCTCCAATACAATCAGCATTTGGATGTATAAGCTGCTAGCAGCTACAAACTCCAACAATTCTGTCCACAAAACCCAACGCCCAGCTGATATAGATGGTTGAACGTCTCTACTCCCAATGGCCTGCGCCAAAGTGATGCAATCTGCTGAACGCTGCAAAGATAACCTCCAGTTTCTCACACCAATGATATGATTTGCTGTAGTAACGCCATCAATATCAAATCCTTGTGCAAGAACCAGCAAAATCCGATCCAGTTGAGGGCTACGTCCCAACTCAATCAACTCTCAGCCTAGGGTTTGACGTCCTAGTGAGGGAATGCTCAATCCAGAGCTAAACGCCACAATATGTTTTTGAAAAAGTTCAAAGATGTAAAAGATGATCAAAGAATGACCCAACTTCTCCTTTTATCTCCCTCTCAAAGCCAATCGAACCCTAAAGGAAGAATATGCCTTTTTTCTTTATTATAAAATGGCATCTTTTAATTAAAGGCTTTAATGTCTAGGAAAAACACCCCTTTTCCCAATTAACATAACTCAAAGTGTCGGAAGGTCTCTGGAAGATGAAAATGATTTAGATTACGTCAAGACCTTTCCAACGAGCTATAACACATAGGCCTACCTGACCAGAATAAGCCAAAAATCCCTTATTACTCCAGTTTAGCTATATAAATAGCTTTATTTTAATTTAATTAAACGCAAAATTAGGAAATATTAAAATATATCCCAAGTAGCCAAGGAATACTCGAGACACCCCAAAATGCTGAAGCTGAATATGTCACCTGCCTATGACTGATGTCGGTCAACCTGAAACAAGGTTTACCTTTTGTCCATACTTAAATTGATTAATGCTTCACACATGCCTCAGCCTTTTCTTCTCTGTCAAATCGTGTCTCCCTCTATCTAACATCTATAATTCTTTTCCTAAATCTTGTTTCTGATGTCTTCTCTGATATGACATTATCTTCTTATTGCTAAATTGCATCAGCCCTTGCTCCCCAGGTTGCCAAGATCAAGGCTCTCATACCATTGTAATATCCTGAGATGAAATGTTTTATAATTTCAATTCAGCTCAACAAATAACTCTTCCAATCAATATAAGGTTATGATCAGATTCAAAATCAAATACAAATATTGTAAGCAAACCACACAATTACTATCACTTGATTATGCAATTCTCAAATCTCCACTATGATGTATATATGCAACATCTATAAAAATCCACAATAATATTGCCAATACTCAGTCTTGCAACAACAGCCATTAACACACCACAAATTGCATTTTATCACTAATCAGAATCAACCTTCAACTCATGCCAAAACAAGCCCATAAAGCAGTGACCAGAATACAAAATTAAAATGCACAATTGGCCCTAATGTACACAGCCATAGGACAACCCTGATCGCCTAGTGAGTCAGCGATAGAACAAACCCCAATTGAATAGTGAAACAGTCAGTAAAATCACCACCAATAAATCTCTTTGCACAGTTCCACCTGATCAAAAATAACCAAGCAGGTAAAGGTTTTAGTCAGCTTTAACACTGCCAAAACAATATCAGAAACAAAATGAACTCTCACTGCCAGCCCTTTAACAGCTGAATATCATCTGCAAACGATCACACAACTTGATACAAGCAGCTGCTTCAAATATATATAATTGACTCTCTGAAAGCCACCGATATCATATGAGCTTGGCTCTAAACTAGCAGCCACAATATTACAAATCCTACTTAATCAACAAGATGCTAAACAAGTTGTTTTCTATATCAAGAACATTGAATATCAATGCAATAGTTTCTTAATTAACTCAAAATGATTTCACCATGAATTTCAATAACCTGCCAATATGAAGTTCCAATGCAGTCTTTTGATAAAATTGCCCAATTCTGAAACAAGGGTTTCCATCTTGATGCAATGGATGAACAGGACACTCAATCTACTTGAAAGGAATTAGATTTATTATCAAAAGCATGCCTCCTTTGTTCTTGTGCCTTACTTATACAGATCACTTAGCTCTCCTCCTATCCATCTTTCCAAAAGATACCTTTTCAAATTCCTCAAGTGTCTTTTCCAACACACCTGGGAGATTTAAATGAAAGAATATTTTTAATTTAGAAAGCACCCCATGCTCTAGCTACCCACTTTATAATAGCACTTTAAGTGGTCACTATATGATAACTTCAAAAATAAAAACATAACTCACTTAAAATACTACAAAGTTATTTCCCTAAGCCCTCGAGAAATGGGAAATGAACTTTCACATTAGTACATAAAGTTATCGAAAAAGGGGGAGTGACATCCAAGGACCTTCCCTTTTCTTCATGAGCAAGAAGATATCCAAAACTAAGATGATCAAACTGTTTGTGCCGGAGTGTAGAGGATGAATGTGCCTTCACTTTTAGAACATTGTCTTCAAGTGAAACATCAAAAACTAGAAACATCTTAACAACTAGGAGGCACAAGCTACAACTCCTTGATTACGAGTCTTGTCTCAAATGAGACATTGTTTCTCTCTATCATATTAGTCAACTTCAAGTTTCAAGTTTTGCTCAAATTATTGATTTACAAACAAGAGCTTCTTCGTGATGCTTGGAACATAAAGTGCCTTCATAAGTTAAAATCTATTGGTTTTGGGTGCAATGACATCCCCCCAATGCCTATACTTCATAGGTTGTTTCATCTCCAAGTGTGGATAAGTGGACAAATGACTTTTTTATACTATCATTTATCTAGAAGCATCAAAATCAACAAACCAAACTAATTTCATCAAAATCTTTTCTCAAAGAAACACTTGTTGCTATTGACTCTTCATTTTCCATTCAAGATTCCTCTGTTCCTCTGTTTGTCCCCTTGGTATTTCTAATATAGCTTTTTTGGATTGACTCTCCTTCTGTAAAGAAGCCCCTTCTTGCCACAAATGAAGCACTTCTTCTATTGTGCAAGCTAATTGTCTTGTTTCTGTTTCAATGGAACACTCTGACATTCAAGGTTTTCTTTTGCATTGTCGTGATGTGGGAGACTAGATGTTTGTGGAGTCTATCATCTCACCTTCAATTACTTCTTCCTTCTAAAGAAAATTCACCAACTCATCAAATGTGTGCTTTTTGGTAGTCACATTCAAACAAGTGACAAACAATCGAATGAAAGGCATAGTGCTCTCAAGACAATTGGTACAAGAAATTCATTTGAAATTGTCAAACCCAATGCTTGGAGTGGTGTCCTCAAGTCTACTACTTTTCACAAGAATTCCTCAAAATTTTGACCACTTTGCATTTTCAAAAAAACATAATTGACTCTATGAAGAATTTTCAAAATACCTAGTGATAATCTCCTAATGTTGAGTAAAATTGAATAAATCACCCCTTCAAAAACAGCCTAAAGGAAAAGAGCATGAAAAAGAGAATGTGGGGTCACACTCGGGGTGTCGGAGATCTACTAGGCTAACTAAGGCTGGCCCCACAAAATAAAGGCAAAAAAATGTTTTTAGGATGATGAAAATGACACTTAGGAAAAGGAAGACCTTGTTTCTACGGAGGATAGTGAAATGGAAATTAATGAAGTGGAAGAGGAGGAAGAAGAGGTTGAATTCCAAAAAGAAAACATTGAATTAGAGAAGACTGAAGGGGAGCCCCAAAAATAGAGAATCTGAAAATGAAGATATGGAGATCTAACAGCAAGAGGGGGATGCTCTGCAAAATGATAAGGAAATTGAAGATGGGGAAGACAACAGCAAGGTGGTGGTGCAGGAGCACCAAAAATACTAGGTGATGTCATGACCAATTTTGGTCCAAATCATGTAATGAAGCCAAAGTAAGGCCATTCTATTGTTTTGGGGGATAAATAAGTTTATTGTGTTCATTTTAATCCATTTGTAAGGCATCATAAGCCATTTTGTTAAAGGAAAGCCATAAGGCCCTGAGTTGGTCAAACTAGGTCAAAGGATGTAATCTTTCCCAATAAGGGTAGAAATGATGTGAATGGGGTTTAAAGGTCATATTTGACATGTTTAAGAGGTCTTAGAAAAGGTTTGGGGTCATTTGATCCATAAATGTAAAAGTTGCTTGACAACTTCTGCAACTTTGCATCAAAAGTTGTCATTAGAATCTTAATCGATCAACTAATTGGGACAGTGATCAAAGTTAGTTGTAAGTGGTTACAAATGATATAAGAACCCTCTTTATGTTGAGGGTTTTAGAGTGGGTGAGATTAGAAGGAAGATTTTTAATAACACATTAATTTTCCATTTTCCCGTTAATCTCGCTGATCAGGGGCTTCTTGCTTATTGTCATGAATTGATTTGCTTCCAAGACTTATTGGAGATCAAAGAGTAATGAATTTGCTTCCCCTTGCTAACAGTTTGGGCCTCTGCCGTGATCAATGGTAGTTGTTTGACTAATTTCTTCCAAAACTGTCTTAAAACCCTCAATTCCAAGGGTTTGCTGATTCAATGATGCATTGCTCTCAATTGCACGGACCAAAATTCTGTAAGTCTGGAATCTATTAGTAATTTGAACCCTCTTTCAAATGAAGAAAGTCTCAGATGGAATGGATTTGTCAGATGAAAGATTTTTGATGCCCTAGCGGGCCTGTAGTGTAAGTTTTCTTGGTTGTGACAGGTTACTACAAAGTTTTGGTTGCTTAAAACGAAGATTGAAGTCTCCTATGTAAGAACCCCAACTGGTTCTGACTTAACCACTGAAATATCCCTTGCAATTTTGCTCTTAAATCTTTAGTTTTGTGTCATGTGCATTTCGTCAAACAGTTGTCATGCTTAACTAAAAACATTACTTCAGCAAGCTGTCATAAAAAACATACTGGCAACATATATAAAGTCTGAAATGGTTGAACAAGAGACATAGGCTTTATACCAAACAGTTGGCATGCATCATATGATGAAGAATGTTCAAAACATCACACCAAACATTTTGTCAAACACTTGACCAGCAAGCTGTATATTTTCAGAATTCTGATTTTTGCTAAACTACTATAAACTTCGCTTCCTTATTTGATTCCAAACAATTTACAATGAAGGTTATTTGCCAATATTGACACTTAAACTATTTAGCAAAAGATAGAGTAACCTGGAAATCAACGTGGCTGTCTAATTCCTCCACATACATCAAAATATCTCCAAACAAGCATTATTATCACCATACGATCAGTGTTGGATGATGAAGGGACCCCAAATGCTTATTGGTTACTCCTTGAGTCCAAACAACACCAAAAAATGCCTCTCATGGGAACTAAATAGACCGCAGCTGGTATGAATTTGATATGGCTGCTAATAATGATGCTAATTTCAGTGCGTCTCCAAGATGAAGCCATCTCCCATTTGCACAATATCATTGGATCTTTCACCAATTCAGAGTACCAATAACTGGAGAAATTTACAATTTCTCAAGCCAAACCTGCTGCAAACCCTTGCATAAATTCTCTTCACCAAAATCAACAAAAACAAATGTCAATAGAATGAATTCCATTTTTGAAGAGGCTTTATATACTTTTTCCCACTTGACTCGATTTCCTTCATGTGCACTTTAAATCATTTAAAATTATATAAATTCTTTTTCTTTCCAACTTCATTGGATGCTTTAATAAATGGCCCCTCAAAGTAATGTTATAAATAATCATTTAAAACATACTCTATATTTTCCTTTTGACTTTATAAAGTGCATCAATAAATGGGCCTCAAATATTAAAATCATTAATTGCACTTTAACTCACTTAAATGAAGGGTCATGACCCCATTGAATATAAAGTGCACATAGAACTTTATATTATGCCTTTAAAGCGTAATTATTAATAAAGTATTACTTTATTAATAATTAAAATAGCATAACTCCATGCATACTCATTATTTCTCGATTTCTACTGAACCAAGGAGTTAGTCACTGCATCCACTACACATCCAATTGCCTTGCTAAAAATAGTAAAGGTCCCTCTCAAACATCCACGGGGTTACTATAATAGTAAGTATATGAAACTAAGCCCAAACGAAGTCCAATATGAGCCAAATGAAGACCAAACTGAAACATACTGAAATCTAGAGAAGACAAGAACCTCCATTCACCAAGCCTCTGCCTCAAAAGACCCTCTATCCACAATAATTAGCCTACGAGGGTCACAATAATGGGCTAATCCCTCAAACTCTGATGCTCATCAAAAAGGGGACATTACAGTCCGCCCTCCCTAAGATTGCTTGTCCCCAAGCAATCGCGACTGCAAAGAAACCCCACTGAATTGGAAATCCAAAGGAAGATTGAGAAATATCCCACACTGAAACACAGCTACAGCACCAGCATAACCACAACTGCACATTAATGAACAACCACCCATTTGTCCAATCTCTGTGCACTGAAACCAGGCATCTGAAACCCAATAATGTCCATGGGGATCATAAATGAAGCTGCAAATAATCCACACCATGTACACACTGCAATACTCCCTAGTAAACTCAGACTGGAACCCCGATGCACACGAAGGATCCCACTGCGCACTGAAGAGTGACCAACCAAATATACCTAGATCCCAAATCCAGAATAGAAGTCTGCCAAGAAGAATACTCAACACTAATCCCAACTTCACCATACCAAAAGTGGTGAAGCAATCTAATGGAACCCATCTAACCTGTAGTGCTAACCCTGCCACCACCTGGATCCCAATATAAACAAAACTCACATTCATCCATCATAAGGAGGTGAAAATATCCAAAAGCATCTGCTACACTGAACCCGTACTACACTCTGTCAGTCCCCCATGGATGTGAAACCAACCAAGCCATCATGCCCACTGACTCTACAATCACCCTGTAACCATGTATCCGTAAGAAATCTCTGTGGTCCAGAAGTAGAAAACCATGTTGGATACATAACAGCATGATGGATAACTGGTCGTTGTCCCTATGGGTAATCTCCCTCTAGCAACAGAGTCGGGTACTTGCAGCCACTAATTCCATCTTTTAAAGATGGTGAATATTCATCCCATAGTGGATGGTATGATCTCGAAGCCAAACCACACTGACGCATCATCAAGTCCTCCACCTGTGGATTAAAAGAAAAATGATGAGCATTCCTCACTGTGTAGTTACAGTAAAAGGCTCCAATCTCTATCAAAGGCTCATCACTGACAACTCTAGAATCACAAGATAGCTCCAAACTCTGACCCTGAATTGCTAATTGGATAGATGCCCTACCAAGTCTCTCCACATACCCAATAGCATACTCTCTGTCATGAAACAAGTGAAGGTATTCTAGTTTAAATGCCTTCAAAGCACTTTGTATGAACCTCAAATCGTGAATATGAGCACCAGCCCCAACCCCATAATGTCTCTCAAATTCTGCCCTCCAAAGAAGGTACTCAACATACTTATGCGTGCGGTCAAAGCGAGATAATGTTGAATCCACCTTCTCTCCACAAACCCTCAATTGATCCCTCAATCTTTGTGGCTCAACAATCTGTCAAACAGAATCAACTTCATGAGATGAAATAACAACATTGTTTCCAGAGGAAGGAAACAACCGAACATGAGAGTCAATCTCCCAACCAGATGATACTCTACATATATCTCGTGAAGAAGATGGAGTATTATCATGAACTATCACACAACTCACTAACGAAACCACTTCTACATCACAATAACTCTCAATGACCTGCCCTACATCATCTGTCAATGTGTCGACTACCGAAGAACCTGACACAACCAAAGGCTCTCGGCAGCTCTCTACTAAGGTACTCAACCCAGCTGAGTCTACTGCACCTAAATTAGTGATGGATGTAGCCACATCCTCACTACAACCCGTGGATATCAACTCATCACCAATTGCCACTATAGGAAGTTGAACTGAATTTGTGGCTAGTGAAGACTACACTCGGCTCAACTCCACGGTAACCTCATCCAATTGTAACTGGGACTCCTAAAGAGCCAACTGTGTGCTCTCTAATAACTCTATAGTCACCTCAAGCTCATGAGAGAGCTCATCTACCTCCTCTTCCTTTCCCATCAATGCATCATAACAAGTGCAACCCCACTCGAGAAGGTAGTCTCTGTCAGCTAATAATTGCAAGTAATTATGTTTCATTATACTAACAGCCTCTCGTAATGAATGGATCTCTAATAGGGGAAAGCTACTACCACCGTGCTCATCTGACATAGGAGCACTCCAACTAGATATGGCTAACATCTGACAGACGGTGTCATAATGCTCCAAGGCTATAGCAATCTGACTGTCACTCACCTTCAATTGCCCGGTCAAATGATGTCCCTGAACTCCCTGACTCCCATGCAAGCTCTCTGTCCCACAATCCGCAATGTGAAATGAAATTGTATCAGCATCGCTCACCTCATGATAAATAACATCATGTGTGCTATCATCTCCACACACATCAACAATCAAGGTACTGCTACTAGGCATCTCAACAAGTGACTCATTTGATGAAGTGGAAGTTGTTGCTATATCAGTCTCCTCACACACTCCCACTTCCGATGCAATTGTAAGTCCCTGCAAGTCGTGATCCTGGTACCTATCACCAACCAATGAATTCTCTAATTCATTACCGAATACTTAGCATAATTAACAAGCTCAACCTGAACTCTAAAACTATATTCCCTAAAAATGGTAACATACTCTCAAGCTAATGCTATATGCTTAGAGGCCCCACTATCTGCATACCAAGCATTCCTTGAACTTATCTTAATCATTATAAACTCCTCAAACTTGGCAAAAAACTCGCTCATCTGAGTTTCTACAAAGGCTGCTACTTTCCTTAATACTTCTTGTCTAGAAATTGTGACGCCTAATGACCAAACAAATTCGAACCGAAACACTTGATTTACTCAATTACCTTTTTAATTATTATAAACTCCTCAAACTTGGCAAAAAACTCGCTCATCTGAGTTTCTACAAAGACTGCTACTTTCCTCAATACTTCTTGTCTTGAAATTGTGATGCCTAATGACCAAACATATGCGAACCGAAACACTTGATTTACTCAATTCCCTTTTTCCTTAGCTATGGGGATGAATCCTCACCTTTACATTCATCCTTGATTATTGACTTCATTCTTGTCTCAAAACCTTAGGCTATGAACCATAAGCCCTAGTTCTTCACCAAACTCTTGTTATTTTTGCCAACCTAGTTTAAGTTTGAGTCAAAAAGACACATAATAAAACTTAAGCCATCACTTTTGCTAAACCCTAGTTGTGAGTTTAATGCCACACAAATAAATAACTTTGCTAGGCTCCAATTCGTGCCTTAACAAAAAATAATACGTCATGACTTCAAACAATCTACAATCTGTTAAAACCTCGGTTTTGAGTTTACTCTTCAAAACTAAAAAAAGGCTTCAAACAAGTCTTCAAACCTAGGCACTGCAATAAATCCATGACTTGCAATTTCTTTCATAAAAAACAAAGTTGTTAGGACTTGTTCGAGCTCAGGTTCTAGTTCGAGGTGCGGGTGCGGTCAGTTCAATCAAAAAAAATATTGGGGGTTTTGTTCCTTTTGAGTTCATCAGTAGAAAAACATATAAAATAAAAAATAAAAAATATATATACAGCAATATTTAAGTTCAAAATACACCACTATGGTAATAGTCAAATAACATAGCAAAATACACCACCTAATCAATAGTCAAAACTCTGTTGTCATGATATATGAAAAAAACTAAGTTGTCATGATATATAAAAAAACGGCTTCAAAGAAGTCTTCAAACAAGTCAAAACTCTACTATCATGATATAGTCAAAACTCTATTGTCATGATATATTAAAAAAACGGCTTCAAACAAGTCTTCAAACCTAGGCGCTGCAATAAATCCATGCCTCGCACTCTCTTTCATAAAAAAACTAAGTTGTCAGTTCTTGTTTGGGTTTGACGTTCAAGGTTTGAGTACACGGGTTCAATCAAAAAAAATTTGGGGTTGGCTTCCTTTTGGGTTCATCAGTACAAAAACATATAAAACTCAAAAATATATACATATATGCAGCAGCAATTAAGTTCAAAATACACTATGTTAATACTCAAATAACACAGCAAAATACATCACCATATCAATTATCAAAACTATACTGTCATGATATATATTAAAGTTTTAGTTAAAATAACATAGCAAAATGCCAAAATACACCACCATATTAATGTTTTAGTTCAAAAACAATAATGTTAAGTGTCAACAATTAGCCATCACTAATCAAATATCATATGGGTCAACAAAAATATCATCATCCTCCATGTGTTGTGGTAAAATAGAAGAACCACAAATAGTGTCACTAGCACTAGCATTGGCAATAGTACTAATAGTACTAGCATTGTCAACCTCATGATCACTAGGTGGCTCATGGTCATCATCAACTACAAGTGCAACAAGGAGAGAAACTGAATCATCCAACTCGGCATGCACTGGATCAATATCCCACTACTTTGTCTCCCCTTGTTTGTACAAATATTCTCTGTCTGAAGAGTTGAAAGTTTGAATGCACAAAGACCAAGTCCTTCGCCTTTTTGGAGTGTAGTCTATTGCACTTTATTAAGTGGATGGAGTATGTATTCCAATTCCTCTCAAATGAAGATCAACTAGCAACCTATCAAAATTTTGAAATTAGAGAGTTAAGAGTTGTGAATAAAGTTAAATATAAATTTATTAAAACAGTATTTTGTTAACTTAAAAGCAAGAGAGAAGATTTCTTTTATTAAACTATTGACAAACTTGCGATAAAATTTTGACAGCAAGAGCTTGTCGGTGCTAGTATGATCCTCCAAGGAAGTACCACCAACTATGAGCATCAACCATATGCTTGTCCCAAAGAGCTTCAAGACCACAATCATTTGTGCTTGCAAAACTCATGAGTTCAGCTCTCGCTGCAAGTGGTATGTCACAATGAAAGATTCTACAAAGGGCTGCCGTGTACACTTGAGCGACTTTAAAATCTCGAAATGGGGCAACTATTGTGCCAATAAGGACCTATTAACAATAATAGTTGGGACTAAATGCAAAGGCAAGAAGATGCAGCAGAATGGTCATTTTACTCCATCTCTCCACAATGATTTGATGTAGCTCTTTGAAGAATGTTTCTTCGAGATCTTACTCTTTTTCATTTATGATGACATTCATCTTCTCAATCATTGAGTCGATGCCATCATATACCTCACCCAAACAAGGCCCTATCCATGTCAGTATAAAGAATCATGCTCAATATAGGCTCAATGAAATTCATGCGGTACTCAGCACAATCCCACCAAGAGTCATCTAGTATATTGTCTTTGTAATGCCCACCCTAGAATCTTCCTATGTTAGATGGACAGGACTATTGCTTTGACACTTTGGGTTTTATGATGGACTATGATTATTATTTAGTTAGCATTTTATGAGATATTTGAGCATATAT
>MU225868.1:273525-318893 GCA_018584345.1 Thuja plicata | reverse complement strand
GTATACATTAATGGTGGTCAATACTGAGCAAGCAACTAAATCACTCTATTACTGAAGATCCTAGAACGAAATTCTACAAAATTATTGATCTAATTGTTTGAAACATAAAGTTGTATCCTTAAAAATAGCATTGTATAAATGTAACCTTAATCCTAGATATTCTCGAGCAGTGGGTATGCCCATTGAAAGTTTGTATTTCTAGTAAAACATCGAGTGCCTTTGAACTGTGGGAATGCCCACAGGAACTATGTATTTTAACAAATCTCGATAATTGACGAATTGTGGGTATGCCCACGTAATTTTTGTATAAGTACAAGACCTACGGTCCCAGGCAAGGCTGGAGGTTTTCTCAACCCCGCTCTTTCCTACCAGCGCCTGCAGTGAGCGGGGTCACATTGTAAATTAATTATTTATATTAATTAAAAAACTATTAGGGCTTCGGCCTTTTACCGATCAAAAAAAAAAAAAAAAGAAATTGTCATCTACAATGTCTTTGAGAACAAATCAACACTTGCTATTGTGTGGGAATAGCACAAGAACAAACTTTGAGCATGCAACAATGAATCTTCAACTTTCTTTAAGCAATGGCAAGCAAAAAAGAAAGTTCAGCAATGGAGAAAAAAGATTTTGTTTTTCATTCTATTGTGCATAAATGAAATAGGTTTTACTTTTTTAATGTTTTAAGTGGTCAAATTAGGGTTGGAGGAATCAATTTGACCTTTTTGGTTAAAAAACATTTTAAAAAGTTTAAAAAGTAAACAACAAGAAAATTCAGTAGCATTCACCAACAAAGGGCAAAATTATGTTTGGGTTTGATGGGGCTGAACCCACAGGCTGCGAATCGGGCCCTATCCAGACCTACAACAAAACTAGCTTTGGATCGGCACCAGAGCGTCTTCTGTGAAGAACCTGGTAACATAGTAAAAAAAGCATCTTGATTTTTTTTTAAATAAAAATCAATGTGATTTGTTGCTAAACAATCCAACATTATTTATGCTAAATAAAACCCCCACAATTTTTTATTTATTTAAAACGATTTTTATCAATATAAACTCATGATCAACATAACAACAGCTCACAATTTCCAAGAAAAATCTATAACCAGTTGTGTGATTTCAAAAAGAATTCCAAAATGAATATCCTCACAAAATATCCTCTTGTCCTAGCTACACAATTTTCCTGACACCTAAGCTATGATGCCGTGATGAATTTCCAAAGTACTTGGTGATTATGTCCATCTGTTAAGTAAAATTGTAAATCACACAATAATGAAACCTTTGAATGTGGAAGTGTACACAAATAATTACACTTTGAAACACGTTTTTCGTTCCTTTTAAAAAATTACAAAGCAACTTCCACAACTAATACAACTCCCACTGCACAGAAATCAATTGTATCTTACATTCAATTTTCCAAACCATCAAAAAATTTAATCTCATTACTTTGAAAGACAATCTAAATGAATTGCTTATAATATCTTATCTTGCTCCCGTATTTATAGTATTTCAGCTAAAATTAGCTTTATGCAAAAGCATTCTTATCATTTATAAGGATGAGAATCACTAGCGTGTTTCTATCAGAGAAAATCAACTAAGTTGCCGGTTCGGATTCCGGTTCGTATGCGGGTTCGAAGTTCGTCCAATTTTTTTTTGGGCTGGGTTCGATTCGTTTTGGGTTCGTCCGTAAAAGTATATATATATATATATATATATATATATATATATATATATTAAATACATAAATAATAATATTATAATATATAATATTATTATTATTATTATTTAAATTAAAATACATATATATATTTAAATAATAATATTATAATATATAATAATAATATTATTATTATTATTTAAATTAAAATATAAATAATAAACTTATCGCTTTAATATTGTTACACCTTAATACATTATTTTTAATAATAATAATCATCTATACTGAGGTAATCTCCTTAGCCGACTAAATTAGGGTTTTCTTAGACAAATGTCGTCAATATGAAGAGACACGATCTCTTGAGAACAAATGTGTCAATTGGGGACGAATGTATATATAATCAGAGATCTTTCAAAGACTTTCAAATTACATCAGAGATCCTCTGCGAGTGCGGGTATTGCTGGCCGACTTCGTCCCAAATTTGACCAAAATTCTTCCTGGGCTCCTGCGAGTGCGGGTATTGCTGGCCGACTTCGTCCCAAATTTGACCAAAATTCTTCCCGGGCTCGCGCGGGTGATTGCAAAGTCGTTGAAATTCTCCTCAAATTCGTGCAGGGTCCCGCGCAGAGATTTTACAGCGAATTCCTCAATCTGATGTCGAATTTGCAGCGAATTCGCACCATATCCGAATTTGCAGCGAATTCGCACCATACCCGAATTTGCAGCGAATCGACTTTCGAATTCCATTGGGTCTAAGCGAATGTGGTAACTTAGAAAATCAATGATAAATTGATAATATTTCTCATACCATTCTTCTAAAATAATCTACAAACATATAGGCAAAAAGACTGTGGACTGTGTGCTTTATAATAGCATTCATGGTTCAACAAATAATAACCAATATCCTAAGTTGCTCTAACAAACATGCACATGTTTACCATCAAATACTAACAAATAAAACAAACACAATCCTACAAATAGAACTGATGGAATATCCAACATTCCCACCATTTCCATCATTGTTTTACTTTTAAAGTCCTAATAAGAGAATCCTGAAAAGTATCAAACTTCACAAGGCCAAGAGGCTTGGCGAAGATACCAGCAAGTTATTCTTGAGTAGAGTAGAATTGAAGTTGAACATTAATTTGTTGAACATGTTCTCGTATAAATGATAATCAACCTCAATGCTTGGTTCATTCATGAGACACTAAAATGCCAACAAGTTTGAGGACACTTTGATTATCATGGTAGAGGATAGTGTGTTGAATTGTGTCACACACTATTTGGCACAACTTGATCTCTCTATATAGGTATAGGGCGGTCATTGATGTTGTATCATGTCTATAGAGGATGCCAATTGGATGTTGCTGTTGCTATCCGACCTATATAGATATTTTGCTTTCGTTCAGGAACGAGCAACTATGAGTTGCTTCTTACTTCCCCAAGAAATAGGTCCTGAACCTAAGAAGAAAATAAATCCAGTGTGGATTTCCTATCATCAACAGAACTTGCATAATCTCCATCTATGCATCCTATCATGGAGAATTGATCATTCTTTTAAATTTTAATACTCTAAGCCATAATTCATTATACCATGCATATACCTTAAGACCCATTTTGCTGCTTTCCAATGATAGAGCTTTGGTTCTTGCATGAATCATAAAAGATAATTAATAGCAAAACTGATATCCCGTCTACTATAAGTCAAGTAAATCAAACCTCCAACCATTTGTCGATAGAGAGTTGCATTTACTTGAGGAGATGGATCGGAAACATATGACTCCAATCATAATGCCATAGGTGTAGACAGGTTTGGAATCCATCATTTTGAACTTCTCAAGCAATGTCTTGCCATATTTTCTTTGAGATACAAAGATATGGTGATTAGTAAGTCGTACCTCTAAGTCGAGACAATAGTGTAGTAACCCAAGAGCTATCATATCAAATGCTTTCTTGAGACCATTCTTTGTCGTCTCAACCATTGTTTCTAGGTTGCCTGTGATAACTAGGTCATCAACATATACATGGATAATCACAATCTATACATATACATATACATATTTGATATTAACATAGACATATACATTATTTATATTAATTTAAAATGTAAGAAAAAAAGTAAATAATATTTCAACCATGTGAATAGTAACTTTTTAATGAAGATTTTTGCAATGCTTCCATTGTGACATTTATCCATTCTACACGATGGACAGAGCTGAAAATATTTTATTAATACACTAAGGTGAGGCTGGACAAATTCTGCCTAGCTGTGTTCTTCATTTTTGGGTTGGTAAATTAGTAAATTCCCTTCAACAATGAGGACAGGTTGCTGTGAGCTTGGTTGATGGTGGACAGAAGCAAGCTACCACAACTGCTTGTCCTTGTAAACATTTTTATTTAATATTGCAATTGTTTGGTAACATAACAACAGCATAGGTCATATCTGTCTGTGAAACAGTGATCAAGCAATAAGACGGGGCTGTTTACAACCTCATTGACCCGATTTCAATCCCGGGCAAGCACACCCATGTGCTAATACAGCTTTAAGTTAATTGGTGGAGCCAACTTTCCATGCTTTGGAAATGCAATGGTGGTGTTAGGACTTGGGAGCTCGTTAGTTTCTCTGCCCAGGAAAACTGATTTGACCAACCACGTCATTTACCTAACAAACGAGAAATTTAATTATGACAAACTAGCTCATTCACCAAATAAATCAAACTGGGGATAGTATTGGACCATTAGCAGGCAAACCAATCAAAATTTCCATTAAATTAGCCACAGACGACCGAATTAAACATTCGAACAGCTACATGAGTTTTATTTGCAATTCACATTTACTTTGCAGGAAAAAGAATTAACAGCGTAACGAGCTCATATCAATAATTTGATTAAACCCTCTCTAGCTTAGGCTTGCAGTTAACCTTCCAAAACAGAAAATTACAAATAATCAACTAATGCTTGAGTTTGATGATAAGAATCGAAAGAGTTAAAATTAAATCGACCATGCCACTGATTTACTCGGCTCTCTCAAAAATCGAAAACAAAAGTTTGAGAGATTTTTTAAAAATGTCTAAATATTTATGTATCATCGACCACTTTGATAAAGCAGAGACAGAGGAGAGAGAAATTAGCGTACCAGGCAAATTTTGCCATTTGAGATTACAACTTTCTCTGGACATATTTGCCGCGCTAAGCGTCTTGGGGAAGAATGGGAAAAAAATATGTGCCGCGCTAAGCGTCTTGGACAATTGTGGCTTACTGTGCGCGCTTGCGGGCGGGGCGCCTTATGGCATTTAAAAAAACACTTCCAAGAGTCTGTTCAAATTATACTGTTGCTTTTTTTTCCTTTAATTTTTTTAAGTCGACTGTAAAACAATTCTGCGGTTGCATGAGGAGCACCTAAATTTCGAATTAATAGGAGCACTTACAGTTAAATAAAGAATTCCATAGTTCTGTTGTGGGCATTAATAGCTGCTAAAATAAATTTGTTGCAATATTTAAACAAGTGTAGCATTGTGGCTAAGTATTTGTCTAATAATTAATAATATTAAATATAATTTAAATAATTTTAGCAAATTTAGTAAGGATAATTAATCTACAGTAATAATATATATTTTTAATTATAATATAAGAATTATAATTAGGACTTATTTCATCTAGTACAAGATAGATAGCTAAAATTAAAATTAAAATTAAAAATTTTAATGTATATTTTAGAAAAAAAAATTAGAAATTTCAAAAGTAAAAAATATTTAATAATAATTGATTAATATAGTTTGTTTTAATAACTAAATACTAATAATGTCAACTTATTTAAATTTTCGCATCCTAAAAACCCGTATTGAAAATTATAATGGACATAGTGTTTCCTTACAATCCGTGCAATAAGACCCCAAACCAATTAGGCAATCAGCTTCAAGAAAAATATTTTTCATCATTTTTTTACTTTAATATTTATCACGTATACTTTAGAAAAATCTAAATAGAAATTGAAAAATAAAAATAGTTCATTGTAAGTTAAAAAAACTCATTGCAATAGTATGTAGCCTAACCGCAAATACTAAAAAGAAAAAAAACAAGTATGGCAGTTCATGAATTTTATAAGATTGTGGTCTTATGGAAAAAGGGTTTCTTAAAATATTTTAAAAGATGGTATTGTAATATTTAGGAGTATTTTAAACTAGGTGGTTTCATTAATTTTGTAGCTTCATTTATAAATTTAAGTTCTTTTGAAATTTTTTAGATTTTATCAATAAATAAATAAAAAGCTCCAAAATTTATGGAAGCTAGTAGTCTTAAGAATTTTATTATTTTGCACATTCAATTCAAAAAAATTTATAAATAAGAAATGATAAATTATTAATCTCGTCTTTAGTCCTTTGCAAACACCTCATAAAAACCTTGTTGAGGACTTTAATGATCACCCTCTATTGTGCTTATCCATTCGGTTGATCCTCCAAAATTAGTGGATTTTGCTTTGCCCCCTTGTGCTGACTCTGTTTTAGTCAATAAGTTGTTATATTAGAGCAATAAATTCCCCCTTTTTCCCTTCTTGGCTTCTAAAAAAGGGAATGGTACCTACTAACTCAAAGCCTCTCGGTTGCAAGTTTACAAAAGTCATGCCCTCTTCATACTATTCCCAGCCAACTTTCCATTCCATTGAGCAAATTCAAGATCCAAATATTGAGTCTCCCTCATCATTACAGTTAGAATCTATAGGAGTTCAGGAAGCTTGAATTGAAGTTAAGTTGCCCGCTAAATCATTGCCTCACGAAATTGTCTCCCTCCCAGAGACATCTGCTAAGTTTCATTTATTCTCTAGAGGTTATTGGTCAAATCGAGAGTGCCAATATGAGGTTATTAGAAATAAAGGAGCTAAAGCTTGTCTCTTGAATTTAGAGGTTAATGTTTAAGACAATTGTTTGTCATCCACATTCTTTGATAAACCCCCAAGGAGTCCAAACTTCTCATCAAGCCTCCTAGAAAATATCATAGCCAAATTATCTTGAGGTTTTGGTATGAAATCTTTTAATACAAGTGACCGAGGAAAAAATTAATGAAATAGTTGATGAAACTCTACAAGAAAGTCATTTGGTAAATCACACTTTGGATGTCTTTAATACATAAGGCATTCAAGATTCAAATTTGGTGGAAATAGAGGGCAACACAGAATCAACTTTTTTTTACTTCAATAAAACTTTATCCATCAACAAGCTAATATGGCATTTCCTTCTCTTATTATTACTTCTTCCATGAAAAAAATAGAGAGGAAGACCTTGTAAGAGTAAAAAGACAAAGTCAAAAATAGATGTGAGCATTCAAACCACTTTTGATGGGAGTTGTAATATTAGAAAGTCAAAGGAAGTTGCCTTGGAAGTAATACTAGATAGCAATTGAAAATCACGAAGAGCTTGTCTCTCTCCTAAAGCACAGTCAATATGCAGACATGGAACGTTAGGCGCTTAAATGACCCTAACAAAAGACACCTCATCAAAGTTCAAATTGACATTTTTTAGGCAAATTTGATCTTTCTTCATGAAACCAAATTATCAAAGTCACAAGGTGACACTATCTTCAAAAAGTGGAAAACCTAGCAATATCCATTAGTCCCTTCAGCAAGAGATTCAAGAGGAATAGCAATTTTATGGAAACCATCCAAATTGAAGATGGATCTCATTTAGTCTAATAGCAATCATATGTTGACTCAAGTACATTTTTTCCAAATTTCTTTCTTTGCTTTCAACATTTATGGTCCCTCCTCCACAACAAGTAAGAAATTTATATGGAACAACTTTTCATCAATATTAGACAACTTGTCTAAAGAAAGAATTCTTCTAGGAGAGGATTATAATGTTATTTAGTCAATTCATGATAAATAAGGAGGAATTCATCCCCACCTTAAAACTATACAAGACTTCAATGACTTTGTGACCCCAAATGGTTTGTTTGATTGTGCTCCAATAAATGGCAATATAGCATGCACTAATAGAAGAAGGAACTTTCTTCAGACAACTCAATGGTTAGACTATTTCTTTGTGAATCCTACATGGATTTTATACTTGGGGTTGAGTACTACTTATGGAGAAGGAAAAATTTCACCAACCTCAAGACCGGTTAAAGTCTCAAATGATGGACTATTCCTTGTGCCACCTCACTTAACTAGTGCTTTGGTGAGCTAGGGGAACAAAACAACTAAATGATAAAATACTTAAAACAAACTAAGATACGGAATGCAAGAAACTAAAATAACTATAGAAGATAAAAGTATGTTAACTATCAGAAATAGAAGAATTGACTATCACAAACCATTGTCTAAAGGTATGTGATCTCATTGCCTAAGACACATGTGCAGGTCAAGGATGATAGCGCGGGTATAGGATGCTAGTGCAGCACGTGCATGTCACATACATATAGATTCTGAAAGTTGGGATAGAAATTTAGGAAACTAACAAAAATAAATGAAAAGACATAATGTAAAACTAACGACCTAACAGAATAACAAAAAGTATTACTAAAGTATGAATATAATGAGAATAGAAGGACGGAGACATAAGAGCACTTACAATTGAAAAATGAAATACATGAATCCCAAAAAGAGCTTCACTTTCTCCTTTCTACGAATCTGTGCACACGAAAACAAAGGAAAATGTTGGGTGGCTATTTAGAGACCTACCTCAGTCGTACCCTTGTTTTGGTATTTCCACCTCCACAGTAGTTGAATACACCTGTAGACACCTAAATTTGATTACCAAATTTTTAATCTAATTTGGTTCTCTCCTATGACATTATTGATTAAATATTGAATATTTAATTAATTTTTGTCATCCCATTAGTTAATTAATTAACTATAGTCTAATTAATTATCTAAAGGTAACCCATAGACATTTAATTAATTTAACCCCCCTTCTTCTATTAAGTGAAACAAATACTACTATTTGATTTAATAAATTCACTTTAACCCCTTATTTTTCTCATGATTAAATAATTCCTATTTAATCTATTTGAGCACATGGATCCTAACTTTAACCCCTAACCAAACCAAGCCTCAACCACCTAACTCGTGCTTCTAACTCAACCCAACCCCTTCACACATACTAATCCCTTCTTAAGTTGGTTAATTACACTTAACTGGCTAAATCACCCTCCACTCATTCTCTCTCCTCCTATCACATCCTCATAAATCTCCCACTTTCCATCTAATCCAAGCTTAATCATCCACTAAACATTTGTACAACCTTAATCATAAGGATTAAGAAATCATAACCCATACCAAGGTCAACCTCATGTCACATCCTCTCCAATCCCAACCTCCATCCCACTTGTCAACCTTAAATGCTCTTACACCTTCAACCACATTCTTACATCTTTGTCCCCCATCCCCTTTTCCCAAAATTGTCACAATCCTCAAGGCTTGACCTCTGGGATTTGAGACAAGATGTGCCTTTATGGTATATAAACACAAGTGCCCTTTAGGGGGTGACACGAGTGTGTGAGTTGAAGGGATACCAAGTGTGGGGCAAAGTTTTTCATGACTCAGCCAATTCCTTAAGGGCAATAAGTGCTTGAATTATTTTCAATGTATTGACCAAGTAAAAACATAAGTGGTTTAAAAGGATCACTTGAACATACATGAATCTAAGTCTTTACAACAAGTCTTTTTCCAAAGAGATCAAAAACAAAGAAGCCCAAAACTGTGTTGTTCTGGCAAGCTTGCTTTGTCCCTTGCAGGATTACTTGCTCACATTTCCAAAATAAGTCTAAGATTTATCCAAAGTCAAACCAGGGTAAACTTAGTGTAGTCACTGCCTAGATTGATAGAACCAAAGCCTTGTTATTATCGCCAAATTTGTGGTCATCTCCACCTAGGGTGTTGAGAACTAAGACTGAACGCATGTTAGACTTGGGGAAACAAAAGAAAGTGAAAGCCAACTACCCTGTGCATACAAAGAGAAGAAAATAGTGGATCAAAATTCTAAGAAGGGCCAATAGATTGTGAAATTGATCCAACAAGAAATCCAAGAGTTTGAGAAATACAAACAAATTATCTTCAACAACAAGCTCTTATGTTTCATGAGCAAGTATCACTTGAAGCATGCCTTTGTCAACTTTGAGAGATATGATTAGTTAGCACATCAAAAATATATCCTTCCACTCTTCTCCATCACAAGTTTGAATTTTCTATCATTGCATTTTAGGGTCATCCTTAGTTTTCCAAGTCATTCCCTTTGGTAACACTATATAATCAATCAAACCTCATGCAAAATTCTAAGTCAAAAATCCAAAAAATCAAACATCCCTACTTTGGTGTCACATCCTTTTGAGTTTCTTAGAACCTACATCTTAAACCAAACCCATTTTTATAGCCTATCCCTTTGACTAATCATTGTCTAGGGTAGCATATTTTGTCCTTGTGTCCTCATCACCTTGATCCAAAGGTTGGTTTACATCGAAAAAAATCCCATCCTCCGAGAGACCATCACACTGTGTTAGGTTGACTAATCACATCCATTTAAAACTACATTAGGTAAATAAACTCACATCTTTTCCAACACCAAGTCATATTTCAAGTCCTTAGGACATCCTCGTCAGTTTACATCACCACCATCATCCTTAAGTGTCTTAGACTCATTTCCACATCATTCCTAATACTTGCGCCATCATCATTATTAGACATTTTAGGGACATTTGTGCACCGTATTTTAAAAAACATTGCCTTAGTCCCAACTTGCATTCCCTCCTCATACATCTTAGCACATACATTTTATGCCACCTGAAATACATTCCAAGAAGAGGAAGTATATAGATTCTAATCTTGTCACTAGTTCGTCTGACCCAATAATGGATCCAAATAATGTCATGGTTTCCTTCGATCCTCAATAATAAGTACAAATCAAACATGTATGGGATTACCAAGATGAAGTCCCTATCTCCAGCTCCATGTAAGATTTCATGATTCATTCTAGACACGCACATATGGTTAGTGTCATTATAGGCCAAAATCACACTACCATCCTTGCTAACTTTTAGCGTGAGGATACTCCCCTTCCACTTGGACTTTGGTCATTTAATCTTGCACATTCTATACACATCCCAAGTAGCATATTCAATCCCATTGTGGAATAAATCATCGATCCACACCTAAGGATATCCTAGGTTTATTCATCCATGCCTAGTTTACTCCAACCAACAACCACTCAACCTATAGTGAAGACTATAGCGCAACCAATCCCTTGTCTATTATGGGGGCTTCATCCATCAATCCACTTCCACCTTCAACATCACAACCAATTCAAGATGTCTCTACTCAAGCAGCACATCCAACAACCACACAACCAACTATTACCCAACCAGTTGCTACCCATCTTGTTGTTACTCAACCAATCATCACGCAACCGCTAGTTACACAACCCACAACCATGCAACCAACCTTAGTGCCAACATCACTACCATGCTTCATTCCGCCACTGTAGCAACATCAGCCACAATTCACCACATGAATTCCTCTCACATAAGCCTTTAATCAACCCTTATTTCCTTAATGTCCTACATTCCATGCTCAACCAACAATATCATCACAAAGTGCTTCCACACCTCAACCACAACCTAATGTCCAAACACAACCCAATGCATCCACTTCCCAACAAACCTCCCAAACCAATCAAGCCACGCAAGGCCCACACACATCCCAAACCACTTCATCAACTGCATGGCTCCAAACATAAGCTACACTCCAAGCCCAAAACACCCAAGCACAACCACAATTTTTCAATCCCTTTGCCACCACAGAGTTTGTAGCACAACCAACCCAACCTCAACAACCAATCACAACAATGCCCACATTCACCAATTACTTGTTTATGCCTTCATCCGCAACAACGTAAACCATACCACCTCCCCATCAACCAAACACTTTCGCACACATCAACTACCTTACTCCCCTGTCTGGGGACATGAGCACATAAATCACTTATCCATCTTATGGTGGCACTGACATGCAACCAACCTATATAGGTCAGACCTACACTCACCCTGCTTACCAAGCGCCACAACAATCACCACCATCACAACCTGCTTCTGCTACCTCTTTGTCTCCTTATCATACTCCATAATATCCTGATCAAAATCCTCCATACTCCCCAACTCCATCTGGCCCACACCAAGTACCAGGATCCAATGTAATTGGAGTACGCACCCCACCACTTGTCAATCTGGAATGGGAAGAAATGAATAACTCTCTTAAGGAGCTCTGTGTTGGGACAGAAAGCAAGACCTTCAAGTTTGAGAAGGTTTGTCCTTATCCATTTGATTGCCCCATCATAACAATTCTCTTCCCCGAGCACTTTGAAACTCCAAAATTTGACAAATATAGGGGGAGGGAGATCACATTAGTCATGTCAAAGAATTATACATGGATTTCCAAGAATTCACCTACAATGAAAACTACCTCATGTGCCTCTTCCCAAAGAGTTTAGGGGGAACAATCCTTGAATGGTTCTACAAAATCCCCTATGGCACAGACTCAACATTCACAGAGCTATCTGAGAAATTTGTGTTGCAATATGAACATAACATTGAGAGTGAACTATCTCTCCTAGATATTTGTAATTCCAAATAGAAGGGAGGTGAAAGCCTATTTGATTACCTTTAAAGATGGAAATTCCTTACTATGAGACTATTATATCAACCCCCTGAGAAGCATTTGATGAAGATATTCATTGACAATCTATATCCCAAGCTAGCCCATTACATGCGCATGAATTCTCTTCAGACCTATCAAGACATTCGAGGGAAAGGAATGGACCTCGAAAAGGGCCTCTTGGACGATGGTACCATCAAGCACTACAAGGAAACACAATATGATATGTCCAACAATAATTATTCACGCTATTGGAACAAGAATAAGAACATCGTAACTAATGGAGCCACAAATACCAAACACATCCAAATAGTCGTAGATGGACCAAAACCCCCACAACCTTGTGTTTCTCAATCGATAACCAATCAAGAAAATGTCATCTCAGTCGCTTAAGGACAACCTAAACCATGAGTCTAGAATATCCAAAAGTGCACATTCACCCCTCTACGTGAATCCTTGGATGTCATCTTACACAGGATGGATAAGGCCAACTTGATTGTATACCCACAAACTCAACCATTTGATGAGTCTACTCCCAATCCTAAATGGTATAAGGAGAATGAGTTTTGTTATTATCACCCTATTAAGGGACACACCACTATGAAATTCATGAAGCCAAAGCACTACATCTAGGATCCCATAGATCGAGAGGAAATCATAGTTAATCCTCTATCACAAGCCTCTCCTAACAAAAACCTCCAAATATATCAAAATGTGTTTCGCCAACACAACAATGGCAAGGGTCATGCTAATCCTAATCCACCCTAGAACCAAGGGAAGAGCAAACAAGGTGACCACAGTGATGTAAAATATTACACCACAACACATATCAATTATGACAAAAAATTTCGGTTACATGACCTAGGTTGAACCCTCTATTAATGTAATTTATGTCAGAGGTACAAATAGTCAGTGCACAGTTACCACACACCGAGGAAGAATATTTGTTGCAGTTACCACTATTGATTCATCTTTTGCTGCATAATACAACCTCTTGGAACACCTTGGGAATACACTTGCACAAATCTATGTCCTAGATCCCCTTCGCTCATCACCTGTCCATCAAGAGATCCTTAATAAATCCATACAAGAGTCACATGTATCTGTAAAGGAGGAGAATTGAGGGTGTGTTAAGGATAAAATGTAAAGATTGGAAAGGGGGTTTGATTGATTGATTAATTGTTATAGTGTGTTGAAATCCTTAACCCTAATTCACATATTACACTTAATTGAGTTTGATATTAATTGTATATTGTAATTGTGATTAAGGGAAGATAAGACACTCCTTTCTTTCACCCTCAAATACACAAATAGGAGATCCAATTTGATGAACCCAAGTAGAAGGGTTAATGCACAAATGAATCAACTATTTGGAAAGAGAAGAAGAAAGGGGATCTTAAATTCTGTAAATTAATTAAGTAAATATGCTTAATAACAGTAATTGAAAAGGATAGGAGGAAGAACTAACCTTACAAAATTGTTGATTAAAGGTTGTTATTTTCTGAGATCTGTGGACTGTTTCCGAAAATCTGATAGTTGATCTCGAACCAGAATGCAGAGACGAACAAAACCCATAAATATTTTTCCGTTCTGATGTCGTCTTATGAAAAAGGTCGACCCTGTACCACTTTTGCCAACCCTGTCCTGCACAGATCCAAAAGTGTCCCTGTCTGCACAGTTCGAAAGAAATCTGAAAAGGGTATCCAGATCTAGTCTCAAATCTACAGTCCTGAACTTGTACCTGCAAGAAAAAAAGGTTTTTTTTGTTGTTTTTGGGGAGGGGTTTGCCTTAGTCAAACCCTAATTTAGGAATTAACCTTGAAATCAATAAAATATAGAATGCTAGCAAGTAGTAGAATTGAATCTAACAATGAAGCTATGATATTCAATTGATATGCTAATGTAATTCAAAATGTATGCAAATATGTAAGTATGAAAGCATGGAACCTTAAAAACCATAAACCTTCATGTTTGTATGCTTGAAATCCACCTTAGAATAATGATGAAAGAGTCTTGAGGATGCACAAAAGGATCTTGAAGGAAGATCACACCACCATAATGGCTAGATCTAGGGTTTGGAGGATGAATCTTGAATGCTTGAACCAAATTCCTTCAAAGGCTTGAAAGCTTGAATCCTTGATCTTCAATGGAGAACTTGAACACCTTCAATTACTTGAAAACATGTAGGACAATAGATGCTTTCTTGATTTTGGATCACTTGATTTCGCTTGATAATCGTTAGGAGGCTTAGTTGAAAATGAGAGAGAAAGTTCCCCTTTTATATGAAATTAGGGCACAATCTTCTAAGGAGGCCGACATAGGATAATTAAATCACCATTTAAGCCTTTACCCCTAGGAGAGGACCTACATTAAATATAATTTAGGAATCAATGATTCAGAACCTGAAACAGCCGACCTGGGAGTGGGAGAAAACTTTTTGTGAGGACCGACATCCGGGAAATAGAAAGTTTCTAGGATTTGGACCCTGGGACAGGGTCGAGGTCGGCCCTGTCCTAGGGTAGGGCCGAGGTTGACCCTGTCCTAGGTCAGGGTCGAGGTTGACCCTGTCCTAGGAGGTTGACCCTATCCCTGAATCCCAGAAACACAGGTCTGTATTCCAGAATGCATAAATCAGGTCAGAAAATGGTGGACAGAAAGGCAGATCAGGGGGATGATGTGATGGAGGTCAAATACATCCCCTAAGGAGGGATAAACTCTCTTAACATGGAAGTGCTTCCATTTTAAGAGGATATAGTATCCAATGTCATTGATCCAACACAATTTTAGGCCCTCGTACGCCACCTATCAACATCTTGTGGTCTCTTGTTCAAACCCTCTAATATGTCATTTGTTGAGATAGATCACAACCTCCTTCTCAATATCGTTGTAATGGTCAATGATTTTGTTGTCAAACGGGTCATGATAGATAATGACTCATTCCTAAATCTATGCATGTTGAAATTCATAAATCAAGTGAGGTACACTGAAGTAGATATAACACATGGTGTCATAACTATCAAGGCCTATGACAATCTGGAGTGTACCTCCTAAGTTACCATCTCACTGCCCATCAAGTTGGGCCCAATAGTACAAGACATAGTATGTCATGTTCTTGATCTTAACCCGACCTTCAACATCCTCTTTGGTCGCCTATGGATTCATGCCATGCAGGTTATTCCCTCCATATTTCACCAGTGCATCAAGTTTCCACACAATGGCATCAAAGTCACCATCAATGCTGATCTCTAGCCCTTCGCATACTATCATGCATTTCAAGCCTCTTTTCCAAATTCAAAATATTGTCTAGGAATTGACATCAGCACCTCTATGGTCAGTTCCTCCAAATCCCACACCAATGTAGAAACCATTCTATCCTTCACACTCTCTACTATTAAGATCAATAACAAGGGTTGCAGAGAATATAACTTATCAAATGCATTCACAGTTGGAGCCCTATCCCTCAATCCAAATACTCAATGTGCACATCTCATCAAGGACCACCAGAGAAAAATGAACCACAACCAAGGTAAATTGGCTCCTCTACATTCTTATCCTATGGGATTTTGAACAATCAAGATATAGAACCAAACATCAACAAATGGTTTTACTGATATGATCAAACCCCAGATGACAAGCTCCTTGATTACTTTAAGAATAAATATCATAAATCTCACATACTAGCTATAGAGAAATGGAACTATCGTGGGGGAGACTTAGGTCGTGAAGAGAGTGGTATGAAGGCCTCAATGGAATCTTCATGATGACCATGGAACCAAGGTCTTGTATTTGGCCTAGACATGACTCGGGGCACCAACAAGAATAGGTATACCTACCGTAATACCCTGGGCAAAAATGTTGAGATCGAAGACATCCTTGAAAAGGAGGTTAAGAGATCCTATGATGATATCTTTGATGATGAAACCTTCCTTGAAAACTTTTTCCTTCGCCAACTTTCCATAAACCTTATAGACCTTCAACTCGTTCAACCTGAACTCATAGACTTGGTTCCAAAGTGAGGACACGCTCCTAAGATTCACGGGAGCAACAACACAACAACAGGATCAAAAGAACAATTCATTATATGTCTACAAATTGGAACCAATGACATATTTTGGGGAAGAGGAGGTCTTTAGCAGCAAAAATTAAAAATCAAAATAAAAAAGACAAACACAGATCTCCTAATGAAAACCCTTCTAGGGCACTTTCCAACTCTACAAAAGTAAAAACAAAGGGTGTATCCCCTAGTGAAAACCTCTCTGAGGTGCTAGAGGATGAAGACTCTCCTCTTCCTCTCATTCATGATTACAGGCTAGAATAATCATCTATTTTGATTGAAGAAACCAAGCTTGTTAATCTAGGAACAGAAGCATGTTTGTGCATCACAGACATAATGTCATTGTCATAAGGCGAAGAAAGCACCTTCATAGCCTTAATTCATGAAGCCACTATTAGATTGTGTGGTCTTACTCTCACATGTGTGGATTGGATCCCAACTTAGTGGTACATCATCTTGTAGTTAACCCAAATGTCAAGCCAGTCAAGCAAAAGCTTTGAAATATGCATCCTAAAGTGGCTTTATTAGTCAAATTAGAATTGGAGAAGCTCCTACAAGCTAAGATCATCCACATCATTGACTATTCAGAATGGATTTCCAACATGGTATCAGTTACTAAACCAACTGGAAAAATCAAAATATGCACAGACTTCAGGGACCTCAACAAGGTATGTCCCAAAGATAACCCCCCCTTGCCTAAAATTGATATGATAGTAGATCTCATGACTGAACATGAGATATTGTCACTCATCGATAGTTTCTAAGGCTATAATCAAATACGAATCACAGAAGAAGATCATCATAAGACAACATGCATAACCCCATGGGGCCCTTATATTACAACATTATGGATGTTGGTTTGAAGAGTATAGGGGACACCTATTAGAGAGCCATGACTGTCATATTTCATTACATGATCCATAAGATTATTGAAGATTATGTGGATTATCTTAATGTGCTTGAATGTGTATTTGATTGACTCCATCATTATGGTTTGAAGCTCAATCCAAAGAAATGTGTCTTTGGGGTCGCATCTAACAAACTCCTGGGATTCATAGTATCATGAAGAGTAATAGAGATTGACCCCAAGAAGGTCAAGGCTATAATGGAGATGCCTCCCCCAAGAACTCGTAAGCAATTATGCATCTTATGGGGCAAGCTACAGTCATTTCAAAGATAAATTTTCCACCTTGTTGATAAATGCCAAATGTTTGCCCATATACTTTTCAAGGACACAAGCTTCAAATGGGACCCTTATTACCACAGAATTTTGGAAAAGATAAAGGTATACCTAGAAAATCTTCCCATTCTTGTACCACCTACTCCTAGAAGGCCTCTTATTTTGTACATATCAGTTATTACCATAACACTAGGGGCACTTCTTGCTCAACTAGATGACAATGAAAAAGAAAGATCCATCTACTATATCATTTGCATGCTTGTGGGGTATGAGCTTAATTATTCACCTATCAAAAAAGCATGCCTAGCAGTGGTTTTAGCCACTCAAAAGCTCTGACACTATATGCTTAGTCACACTATAAAGCTCATATCCACAATAGACCCTTTCATAAATCTACTTTCTTGTACTACTCTCACAGGTCGTATCGATAAGTGGGTCATGCTTCTCAACAAATTTGATATCTAGTATGTGGACAAGAAAGTAATCAAGAGATAGGTCACCAAAGATCAATTGGTTGGAGTACCACTAGTGGATGTGTACCCACTAGTCATAGAATTCCCAAATGAACATCTTTGTATGGTCAAAGAACAACCTTCCTGGAAGTTATATTTTTATGGTTTGTACACATCTCACGGATTGGGGGCAGGGTTCCTTTTCGTCACTCCTCAAGGTGACTACAACCCTAAATCATTCAAGTTATGTTTCCCCTACACAAATAATATTGCAGAATATGAAGCACTAATCTCGAGACTAAAAACAACAATCCAATGGAACATAACCAAGATAACAGTGTTTGGTTATTCACAACTCATCATCAAGAAGGTCCTAGATGAATTCCAAATGAAGGATGAAAAGCTACAGATATGCAAGGAACTATTTGACAAAATGAAGCAACATTTCTAGGTTATACAGTTCATGCAAGTACCAAGGCTACAAAATAAATCAATAGACGCAATGGCTACGAGCGGTTCACTCCTCAAAATATCACAGGTAACAAGACAATATGAATTCTTGGTTGAGAATCTTCGTACACCTGCTTATGAGAATGATGACTTTGAAATGGTGTACATCTTGGTTGGTCCTCTGTCCCCATGGTACCACGACAACCACACCTATCTAAAAAATGGTATCATATCCCCCTACCTTACAAAAACCCAATGTTAGAACCTTAATCACAGAGCATCCTGCTACACTCTTGTAGCCAATACCCTATATCATCAAGGTTATCACAATGTCCTCTCTAGATCTTTAGACTCAAACGGGGCCTCCCTAACATTACAGGAGGTCCATGATGGAATTTGTGGTTCCCACACGAGTGGAATGGTTTTAGCTAATCAACTTCTCCTATCAGGATACTATTGGCCTACAATGGAACATGATGCATGCAAATTTGTAAAGAAATGACTACTATGTTAGCAACGTGCAAACCTCATTCACGTTCAGACACAAGATCTGCACCTCCCTGGTCTTTCTCATGTTGGGGCTTCAACCTCCTTGGTAAGATAACTCCCCTATCTCAAACGGACATATGTACACCATAAATGCTACATAGTACTTCTCAAAGTGGGTAGAAGCAAAATTCCTCTCACCCTCACAAGACGGGTCCAATTCTCCAAGTTCATCCTCTACCACATCACCTGTCATTTTGGCATCCCATCCACCATTTTCAAAGATCATAGAACATCTTTTATAAACCAACAAATGAAAGATTTGTGCGATCAATTTTACATCCACCATCGCTTTTCCAGTCCATACTTCCCACAAGGAAAAGGGCAAGATGAGGCAACCAACAAAACCCTCATGAAAATCCTCAGTAAGGTTGTTAATGATTTTGGTCATGACTGGCACCTTAAAATTAACCCTTCCCTCTGGGCCTATCAAAATTCATACCTTACCCCTACAGGAACCACCCCGTACTCCCATGTATATGATGCAAAAGTCATCTTACCAATTGAGGTCGAGTTTCCATCACTGCATGTTTTACTAAAGAACCTGATCACAGATGAAGTTTACTAGATAACATGCCTCACACAATTGGATTTACTCAATGAGAAGAGACAACAAGCATATGATCACCTGGTGGTATGCCAAAATAGGATTAAAAGAAGCTATAATAAGAAAATCCATCCATGACAGTTCTAAGTGGGGGATTTAGTCCTCGAAGAGAACCAAAAGGTACAAGCAGATATAGAAAATAAAGGTAAATTTGAGGTTACTTGGCTGGGCCCCCATGTCGTCACAACATGTTTTATCTTAGGAGCATATCAATTATCCACACCCTAGGGGGGACCCCTAATGATCCAGTCAATATCATTCACCTCAAGAGGTTTTATGCGTGATTCATATAGTGTACCCCACTTATCTTAAAAGAATCATTAAAAATATAAAAAAGTCCTAAAAAAATACAAAAAAAAAAATCATTAAAAAAGAGTAAAGAGAAACAAACTTTAAATGGTCAAAACTTGGCAATCAAGCGCCTTATATGTGGTGAAAACTTGGAAACATGCACCATGTATAGAGTATTATATCATTATCTATCAAAATCTCATTCCATATCCCAATCATCGCACATGCATCACAACCTTAACCTGCACACAAATCTCCTTACAAAACCCATATTCCTTGGGTGTTCCACTATCGCACGCAAGCGTTGAGAGTTGTGCTACTATCCCAATTCCCGAGCTTTGTATTTATCATTTGTATATTAGACCTATCCCAATTCCTAAGCTTTGCGCGTACCTATTGTACATATTTGGATTCTCAGTTGTACCATAATGTATGTTATATCACAAGGTTGGTATGGTCGTATCTTAGAGTTACCCTCTACGTATCATCACTTTTGAATCAGTTCGATCGAGATCCTTGGCTCGTCCAGCCCAACGCTTTAGCAAGTTCTTTGAGTGAAATCCCTGGCCATCTTGATTGTCCTCAATACCTCTTTTTCCATCAGTAACATGTTTGTGAACATCCCCCATCAATAGATCCTCGTAGGATGCATCCTTCCTCATGTTAGGCCTAATCAAATCAATTATTATTCTCGTTGATCTCATTGGTGCCACGAATTGAGCGATATGGGGCAAGGTCTTCCATTATCGCACGCAAGCGTTGAGAGTTGTACTACTATCCCAATTCCTGAGCTTTGTATTTATCATTTGTATATTAGACCTATCCCAATTCCTAATCTTTGCGCGTACCTATTATACATATTTGGATTCTCAGTTGTACCATAATGTATGTTATATAACAAGGTTGGTATGGTCGTATCTTAGAGTTACCCTCTACATATCGTCACTTTTGAATCAGTTCGATCAAGATCCTTGGCTCGTCCAGCCCAACGCTTTAGCAAGTTCCTTGAGTGAAATCCTTGGCCATCTTGATTGTACTCAATACCTCTTTTTCCATCAATAACAAGTTTGTGAACATCCCCATCAATAGATCCTCGTAGGATGCATCCTTCCTCATGTTAGGCCTAATCAAATCAGTCATCATTCTCGTTGATCTCATTGGTGCCACGAATTGAGTGATAGGGGGCAAGGTCTTGATCTTTTCTTTTTTCTTCTTGTGAGTCAGTTTGATATGAACCTTGTATTATGTGATCCTTTGTGGTTACATAGTCCACTTGAGAAATGTCATTTTCTTGTGGGTTCCCCAGCATTGTTTCCACCTCGAATCCTCTAGGACTCATGTGTACTGCTAGGGCAATCCTTACGTGTTTGTTGTGTCAAACCCATGCAACATCTTTGAAAAGGCCTTGAGTTCTTTATAACCCTTACAAGTCACTAGTATTTCTATATCAAAATAAGTGCTCATTATATGGCGATATTCTATTTTAGAATTCCCCATGCTCAAGCTTCAAAATAATCCTCCCATCAAATCCCAATAGAAATTGATCAAGTCCCTCAAATTCCCCCGCATCCCTTGTAGTAACCCTCATTTTTCCATCCCTAATCCCTATGACTAAGGTTGTACAATTTTTCCATCACTCTACAGCCTCAACATCCCCTCCCAATTCTTCTTCCCCACTGGTGCAGGAAAGCATTCCCGCAAGAAATTCAAGTCAAGAACGCATTCCCTCAATCAATTCATACACCCCCCTCACTTCCACAATCCCACATAAAATTCAACCCAAATCCTAAAACATACCGCTCCCTACATTGGTCGTGCGACCCCATTCCCGCCCTTCTTGCCCTTGCGGGAACACAAATTTTTCCCATCCCAAATGCAATAAATGCTAAACTATCAAATAATAAGATTTTTTTTTAAGCCTACTTGTTAGTCCTCCACCTGATGTCACCTCATAGTAATCACTACGTATTTCTAGTGCCTCAGTATAAGCTCTCAAGAAATGCAACTACTCGGTCAAATTTTACAAGGCTCGGAGTGCAAATGGGCTCCCTTTTGGCCCCTCTAAGATTATAAACCTCCCCTTCGCGACCCCATTTTTTTCCCCTCTTGTCACTCGTGTGACCTTTTCTTAGCCCGCTTCTTCTCAAGATCCCTATTTTTTGCACTCTAATCACATTAGTGAAACTTGTTTTCCTTCCTATTCATTCTATCTTGTAGGGGCACTTTATTTTCGAGATGTGGCCTGGCCCCCTTTCTCTTTCCCATCCACCTTCTCAAGGGGGCATCAACCAGTCTAACTAACATATTTTTCTATAGTCTGGGGCAACATCATTACCTTTTATTCTTCATGTTGTCAAAATTCTAAACTTCTTTGAAATGATACTATATCAACGCTACTTTAAAGAGGGGCAAAATGTAGACACCTAAATCCGATTACCAAATTTGTAATCTAATTTAGTTCTATCTTAGGGCATCTTTATGGGTAAGGATTGAAGCTGAGATTTAATTATTATTATTTGTTAAGATTAAATAGATTCGAACCCAAGACCTCTAAGATTAGAGGATCACGACTTTACCATTGTATTTTAACTATCATAAATAGAAGAATTGGCTATCACAAACCATTTTCTAACTCTGTGATCTCACTGCCTAAGATGTCCAGGTCGAGGATGATAGCGCAGGTACAAGATACTAGCACAACACGTCTGCGTCACATACAGATAGAGTACAAAAGTTGGGATGGAAATGTAGGAAACTAACAAAAATAAATGAAAAGACATAATGTCAAACTAACGACCTAATAGAATAACAAAAAGTATAACTAAACTATGAATATAACGAGAATAGAAGGATGAAGACATAAGAGCACTTACAATTGAAAAATAAAATAGATGAATCCAAAAAATAGCTTCACTTTCTCCTCTCTACGAATCTGCACAAACGAAAACAAAGGAAAATGTTGGGTGGCTATTTAGAGACCTACCTCAGTCATACCCCTGTTTTAGAGTTTCCACCTCCATTGTAGTTGAATACACTTGTAGACACCTAAATTTGATTACCAAATTTGTAATCTAATTTGGTTCTCTCATAGGGCATTATTGATTAGATATTAAATATTTAATTAATTTTTTCATCCCACTAGTTAATTAATTAACTATAGTCTAATTAATTATTCAAAGGCAACCCATAGCCATTTAATTATTTAACCCCCTTCTTCTATTACGTGAAACAAATACTATTATTTGATTTAATTAATTCACTTTATCCCCTTATTTTTTCATGATTAAATCATTCATATTTAATCTATTTGAGCACATGGATCCTAATTTTAACCACTAACCAAACCAAGCCTCAACCACCAATCACATGTTTCTAACTCAACCCAACCCCTTCACACATACTAATCCCTTCCTAAGTTGGTTAATCACACTTAACTAGCTAAATCACCCCTCACTCATTCTCTCTCATCCCATTACATCCTCCTAAATCCCCCACCTGCCCTCTAATCCAAGCCCAATCATCCACTAAAGATTTGAACAACCTTAATCATAAGGATTAAGAAATCCTAACACATACCATTGTCGACCTCATGTCACATCCTCTTCAATCCCAACCTCCATCCCACTTGTCAACCTTAAATTCTCTTACACCTTTAACCACATTCTTACAGATTTGTCCCCCATTCGCTCTACCCAAAATGACCACAATCCTCAAGGCTTGACCTTTGGGATTTGAGACAAGATGTTCCTTTATGGCATATCTTCCCTTTCCCCTAAGTCCTCTCAAGCTCTCTCTTTGCAAAACTTTTCACATGGCTTTGACTTTGAAGAAGCACCATCCATGTGCTCACCTCCAAATACATCTTGACCATCCACAAATTTTGATTCCTAGCAATCCATTTTCCCTCCACTTTTCCTATAAATTTAGCCCTCATTTCCTTCATTTTTATCTACCTTTGATGCATTGTTATCATGCGCTTTTGAAGAAAAAAATCATCATCCATAGCCTTATAATGCCAAAATCCTTCTAAATCTAATCCTTTGAAGCTCGAGCATTAACATTTGAGCACACATCCAATCTTTTTGGAAAAATCTACACATCAAATAGGCTTCATGGATTAAGGAGGTTTGCACAATCTTAGGCTCTCTTGGTGATTTTAGTCTTCTTTTGTCCAATCTAGATGTTTTTTAATAGTTTAGGTTAAGTGTTTTAACTTGCTTATCACATTCTTATTTGAACTCATACTTTTATTGCACACAATACCAAATAAACAGTGATAGATAATTGTAAAGATAATAGAAAGAATAATAAATACAAAGATATTTAAAGATAAGGAACTATTGATATGTTATCTAAAACATGAAAACAAATGAAGTCGAGAGACTCCCTTCAAAACCAAGAAGCTTGACTTCAATGGGATTAGTGTTGAGTGACAAAGATGATTAAGCCAATATGTTACAATTTTTTCCAATACAATAAAGAACCGAGTAACACAGTGGAAAAGTTATGGAGATGACTTATGGAGTGAATGAAGTGAAATTTCTTAGAGAGAGTGAATAAGAAGATCAAATACAGTGCCAAAAAAAGATTATAAGGGAAAAGGTTAAATCTTTAGCATCAATGACTGGTAGATTGAGGTGTTACACTACAAGGATGGAATTTATAATTCTTCAACAACTCACTACATCTGAAAATCTGCAGGATTGGTGTGCATCACACAAACATCTTTGTAGTGCACACACATCCTAGGTTTACTAGGTCATGTGGCCAAGATTCATAATGGGTGGTGAAAAGGCTAAGCGAAGGGTGATGTAGAGGTTTGTGTGGAATTTTGTATTCAAACTAAGGCTAGGACATTGTGTAATGGTAAATTATACAAGGGTACAAATTTATCACATAATTGTTTCCCCCAAATTTATCTAGCATGTCGTAATAAGACATGTTGGCTAAAGTTGAGAAAATTACATAACTTACTTGCACAATTTTCATCCACATGGGGTTGCCCCTAGTGATAAATCCTTAAATGTTTGTTGAGTTTTATTGAGCATTGAAGCTGCTGACAAACATACTAGATGATAAAGACAACCTGTAGAGAAAAACCATCGATGGTGTGCCAGTTTGGATAGCAAGTTATGTTACGCTAGATAGCTATATGACAGGATGATTTTGACAGTGCTTTGATGTGAGTAGAAAAAGCTAGATAGTCACATGATAGGCCAACTTTAGACAATGGGTCAATGCAAGTAGTAAAAGCTAGATAGTCGCATGATAGGACTACTTTAGACATGCGTCAACATGAGTACTAAAAGCTAGCTAGTCGTATGATAGGGAAACTTAGATCATGCTGGTATATGTGGAAAAAGATAAATAAGCATACAATAGGTCGAGATTGGATAAGATAGTCGATTGGCCCAACAAAGGTAGACATGTAGACTAAAATTTTTATTTTATTGAGAAAAAATTGTGATGTAGAGACAACATGATAATAAGATAATTAGACAATTAGATATAGAAACCCCCTCTTAGAATGGATAGTTCTACTCAGAGGGGTGCATGAAACATTCTATGGAGAGATAAATATAGTTTGGCATGTCAACATGCGAGATACTTCCATGAAATGTCACCCCACGATAGGTGATACATGATCTCCACAATATCCAATAGAGAAAGGGGGGTTTGCCAAGTTAGTGTCAAGACCCAGAAGAGAAATAAAAATATATGATGTAAATATTTTCAGGGGTATTTCACTAGGGACAACATAGCTCTGATCTAAATAATATCACACAGAGACAAATAAAAAAAAATAGGGTCGACATGGAAGGAAAGCCTAAATGCCCCCAACACTTTGCATTGTCCCCAAATGTAAATAATCAAATCACGACGAATAGAAGAATAAGATAGAAAATTGAAGGTGCATGATAGGTAACCCCCTATTTATAAGTACCAACAAATTACAAGGGTCCTCTAGATGGGAACACCGTCAAAAGACAAGTGCTAGGGAGCACATATAAATAATCTCTAGTCTAAAGATGTAGAAGTGACTACTATTTTCAAAGATTGTTCACTAGCAAATCATCATCTTCTCAATCTTGATCATATGGGGAGGGAGCTCAAGATTGTGGAAGTATAACTGATATAATGTCCATAAGTGTCTCACTAATAGCCAAAGCCAAGGATAAAATTGCCACAATTTTTTTCTCCAACTGTTCAACTGAGGAAAGTGAGAGGGATCTTGTAAAGATCATCGGCAATGCCAAAATATCCTTGAGAGAGTCAAACAAGCAAGCCTCATAACTTGTAGGAGAACTATGTGAATAGCCCCACAATAGGTAATAATAATCATGCCAAAGCTTCTCCTAAGAATAGTGTATTCAAACTAAGTATTATTTTCCCTATCATGAAATGTGTTTAAATTGTCAATCCAGGGACGTATACTTGAAATGGGATAGCACTGTTTGTAAACTAAGTCTCTCCTAGAGTCATGTTACTTAAGCTGCAGGAAGGAATATACATGAAAGGAACTTATATTATTGCTGCATGAAAGTAAACACACATAGCTACTTAATGAAATTTATGCTGACAACTATAATTTCAACTTTAACTTATTCTACCAACCCAAATAATTCACTATGATTATCCCTGCATGTGCTGCAAGAACACACACAAGTTATAACGCTACAGGAGGAAACAATGAATTCTACTTGAAATGTTGTAAATGCTTAAACAACTTAACCTATCCTACTCTATTCTACCTTCCAAGTGGGCCCCCTTGGTCAGCTTAAGATAACTATCAACACAAAATATAACTCAAAATCACTTCTTCATTGTATTTCTAGAAAAAAATGATTACATCATAGTGAAACAATACACGAAACTTAAAAGAGTAACTTTTCTTTAAATTGCAACAATGATACAATCATCCAACTAACTATAATCTAACAATCATATCCCTTTATATAGAGGATTGATATTTATTTAAACATAAAGATAAGGTTGACTGATTCATGCCATAAAGAAATGACAATACAACAGTCCACAACAAAATGTCATAAAGATTGAATAACCGCTTCAATAGAGTATTAACCGCAGAGGAAATATAGCATAACTGTATTCCTATATTCCCTAAAACAATAGTTCCTTCAATTCATCAGGCATGTTTCGCAGTGTTATAACAGTTCTCCTCGTCGTAACTGGGACTTCATCGCTTCTTCATCAATGTTGCCTATCCACTCTCAAGCTGCTCCTCTTTCTCTGGCAGGTTAGTAGCACATGCATATATATTCAAGTTTTCAACCATTCAACTTAATCCAAATGTTAGGACATACATTCAAACAATTATATGAAACACTATTGCATATATATAATATTTAGCAAAGTATGTCACTAATATCTACCGATAGGTTTTGTGGATCTATTTGTACTTATAGTATGTTCATAAGCTCAAGTACTTAAAATTCTCACAAGTGTTTTGGAAATGTCTTAGAAAAGAGCATAAAAATGGTATGAAATAAAGACAAATTATTGCCCCATCATCTTCCCCCTACAAGTATAATGCTTGTCCTCAAGCATTACACTTCTTAGCAACTCCCCAAAACTCTCCAACTTCAATATTTCCTCTCTGTTTTCTTTTGAAAGTGTAATAGAATCATCTGGTTCTCTCCCAGAAGTCCATTCTGTAGTATTCCTATAGCTGGTCCAATTGTGTAGAATTAATGTCATACAAAGGCCATAGAAGCATCGGTGGCTGGAATGTCAAGGGACACCAGAACTCATGCCGAATTTGTCTTGCCAACTGCATGTATTTAGATTCCCAATGAGTTGCTGCATCTAGGTTGAGAGGACTACGTGGTTCAGACTTCTTAAAAACCTCTACCAACCTATTCCATCTATTTATAACACCAGCTAGGGCTCTCTGAAATGTCAAATAAGACATTCCTTAATACTCTTTGTATACTTCATCTCCAATAGCAAAATTTATGTCCTTGGTTTATGTTTTTGTACTCCCATAAGTGAGACTGAACCAGTCTCTTAGTAGAACATCGGTCTTACTACTTTCAACCCTCAAGTGCAACTGTTCTGATTTTTCTTGATCCCTATAATTTTCTAATTGACTGTCATAATTAGTTTTGTTGTGTATCCATGACATCAAGGATTTTAGATGTATGTCTCTAATGTAAAGCAAGGGATTCCAATCAGCCTCTTCCAGAATGATGGAGTTATGGAGATATAGTTCACAAAGAAAGTTTTGTTGCCAAACATGAAGGGTTTGGTATAAACCATAAAATTCCTGAGCTGTTTGAAACTCATAATCTTTATCTTTGATAGTCATCATAAATTGGAACAAGAAAAGTTGCTCTTTAAAGAAAATGACATATACTCTAGGAGGAGGCCTACAAGCTATGATTTGATCGGCCAATTTTAAGGCATGGTCCATCTTCTATTTCTTTTTCTTCATTTTCTCTTTCAAGTCTTCTATTTCCTCCTTTTGATCATCAATCTATTTTTGCATCTTCTTCCTCTCTTCCTTCCACAAAGTTGTCTTAAGAACAAACTTATTGTACAAACTGAAAAGAATGGATTGCAGAGTTGTTGGGCCAAACTCTTCTGGTTGAGTCTTTTGTCTTTTCGTCTCTCTATAGGCCTACTCTAGATAATTAGTGAACCAAGTTCTCCTAAAAGGTACAATAGCATTCTGAAAGCAAGAGTGAGTTGATGGTTGAAACAACTGAAGTTTTTCCTGATTACCTTCTTGAAATATTTGATGACTTTATTTAGGTTCACTCTGATATGTGGGAGGCTCGTTATCACATGAAACATTTAAATGTTGGGAAAGATCTGGAACATTCAGTTGAAATGGGGAATTATCAGAAACATAGTCAACATGGGGTTTTGTGGTAGGTTTTTCTAAGGGAATAGCTTGGCTATCTGGGGAAAATTGTGGAATTTTCCCTCTCATCTGAGAAAATTATCTGAGAGGGAGTCTCCGTAACCTCCACAACTTTCTTTTTAACAGTTTTCCTTGGTCTCTCTGCTGTAGGAGTAGTTGGTGCAGGATCCGACTTCCTTTTCTTACTTCTTAAAACTGTAGGGTTTTGGGGTTCATTCTCAGGAACTAAAGTTCCTTCACCAATATTTCTTTTTCCTTTCTTCTGGGAAGAGGTAGGTACATTTCCCTTTGGAGTAGGAGAAGGTTTATTTTCCTCAATATTTCTAGGTTCTCCTTCTTGGGTAGTTGTTTCATCAGCAGGCTCGGAGGGTGTTGCACTCTCATTAATAGGTTGTTCAACAGGTTCGTCCTAAGGTTGCAAAGCCTTGACCCAAACAAATTCATCTCATGCCAAGGGAGACAAATCTCTAAGAGATATTTAAGTTAATAATTTAATTCGGGCATGGCGAGAAACAAAATTTGTTTTTCCTTTATGGGTTTCTTCAGCACTAATGCTCAGCATATTATATAGAAAATTTGGAGTGTTTACTAGAAAATTATGCCTAATATAGCTAAGCAATTTAAAATTGTGTACATGCAAATGGGAAAACCTTCCTTCACAGGTGAGGTACCTTACAATGTGTGATGAAAACTCATTGAATGGGTCAGGAAATGATATGCGCTTGCAACTCTGTTTGTTCACTTCCAACGGAGGGTCTAAAGGAAGAGTGAACTGAGCTCGAGCTAACTTAGCATCATGTCCATTAGGACAATGCTCCCCAATTGCGGGAAACCTGGTTACTTCTGCAATAGGTTCCTCTATTGCCAAAACTATCAAACCCCATACATTTTCCTTTCCTTCCTCAAATGTGTTCATAAATTTGGTAGTTACTTTCTCGTCAAATTCTGGCAACTTTAAGAAATACCCAAGCCATCCACAAGCATGGAATCTTTAGACTACTTCTATATAAATGAGTAGAATGGTATGGACCACTAGCTCATGATGCATCAAATTCCCTCCCATTGTTACAAATTCTTTCTCTGAATTTCTTCTGCAATTTGTCAATTCACAATTTTTCTCTGCTTTGAAATTTCCAAATTTCTTAATTTCTTTTGAAACACCCTAAAATTTTGCTCCTAACTGCACTTTAAACTACAAATTTCCTTGCAATCCCTATGTTACATTTTTTAAAAATCAACAATAATGGCACTTTCAACAAGGAATTATAGCTTTAAGTGCAAGTATCTTCCACATAACTGGATTATGTATTCTTAGTGTCACATCAAGTTAGAAATTAGGAATATTTGGGAATTGAGGTATGACACTTGTGCGAAAAAAGGACTTAATAAAATAGAGCACAAGTATAGATTTGAATTGACAGACAATCTCGCTAAGAATGATAGGTATAACTAGTAGTGACATGGAAAAATTAATACACTTCCCTGCCCCTTATAAAATTAAGACAGGTGTCCACACTTGTCATACTTAGCATGGGGTAAGAAATTGGCATAACGCCAAATTATAGATATGCGCAGTATTAGATACAATTATCAAAATGTGTGTGCTAAAAGTGGAAAAAAATGAAGAGTTGTACCTGCCATTATGTCACCACATGCGTGAAAAAGGTGTCGAGAATGGAATTCCTCATCATAGGAATGAGTGATGTGGATGTATGCATCAACTGATGTGGCATTTATTGAAAGCATAGGAATATGGAAAAATGTGATGACGTGGAGGATGTGTGGGTGGAAGGTAGAGAAGTGGAGTGGGTTGGAAAGAAGAATTTAGAAAATGAATGGCGAATGGAACTTCATTAAAAATGAAGTGTTTATTATGAGCATACCTGAAGGAACATAAGGTTGAAGCTGCAAGAAGAAGTTTGGTACCCTCTTCTATAGGAAGTATTACCTGTTGTGCTTGTGGAATTGTGTCTCTGAATTGGTGCATGAAATCATCCTTGTTCTGGGGTTGATGGTATAGACAAAGTTGACGCTCATTGACCAATAGTTTGAAATGAACTGGATCAATTATTGTCAGTTGGACTGCTCCATTTTTGAAGATATGATCTATCTCATATGGTCCTAACCACCTTGTTTGTAATTTGCCTTGTAGTTCTTGAAATCTTAAATCAAATAGTAGTGCCCAATCATGTACTATAAATTGTTTGTTCTTGATGTGGGAGTCATGCCATTTCTTCCTCTATTTTTGGACTATCTATGTGTGCTCCAATGCATATTTTCTTATCTCATCCAAATATTTGAGATGTAGCAGACGATCTTGCTATGCTGCATGAAGATCAATGTTTAGCTTTAGAACAGTACACAATGTTTTATGCTCAAACTCAATGGGAAGCATGGTTGCTTTCCCATACAATAATTCAAATGGAGTGAATCTTGTTGTTGGTTTCCATGTGGTTCTGTATGCTCATACTGCTTTTGAAAGGCAGCTGCCCCAGTCACGACGGTGGAGGTGAATTGTTTTTGTGAGTATTGCTTCAATTAATCTGTTGGTGACTTTCACCTAACCATTGGCTTGTGGATGGTAGGGAATAGAATTCCTGTGTCTGATGTTGCATCATTCATGAGTGTTGTGATTAGGTTTGATGTGAATTGTGCTCCTTGATCGGTTATGGGCTCTCTAGGCACACCATAGCGGGTGAATATTTCTTCATACAGGAACTCTGCTACTTTATTATCATGGACATGCTTCATTGCCTTCACTTCAACCCATTTGGTTACATAGTCTTTGCATACCAGAATGTAGGTTCCATTAGATGGAGTGTTTATAGGACCAATAAAATCTATGCCCCACTTATCAAATAGTGTGACAACCACTTGTGGATGTAAAAGCATTTCATCTAATTTTGTAGGATGACCCATCCTTTGGGATTTATCACATTTCCTGGCATAATTGGCCACATCTTTGTGAAGTGTGGGCCAATAATAACCTATTGTTAATATTTTCCTAGTTGTCCTCTTAGCTGCAAAGTGTCCTCTACAGGGCTCATCATGACAAGCATGGAGGATATCATAAGTTTCATCTTCACGTACACACCTTCTCATGACTTGGTCTGGAGCAGTATAGAATAATGTATTGTTAATCCAAGAAAATTGAAAACTTTTCTCAACAAGCGATTTTCTATCCTTAGAAGAGAAATGTGTATGCATCTTGTCAATTGCAAGCTAATTGGCTATATCAGCATACCATGGGCTCTTGACAACAATATGGAACACATGTTCTTCAGGGAATGTATCATCTATCACAAAGGTATCAGTGTTATCATTCTAGAGTCTTGATATATAATCAACTACAACATTTGCTTTACCTGGCTTGTCAATTATTGTTATATCAGATTCCTGTAAGAGAAAAATCCATCTTGCTAGCCTTCTTGAGATGATAAGCTTGTTCATAAGATATTTTATGGATGCATGGTCAGTATGAACAAAGATTGGATATCCTATTACATAATGATGGAATTTATTCAAAGCATAGACCACTGTAAGTAATTCTTTTTCTGTGACTATAATCTAGCTTTGGCCCATGTAAAATTTTACAAGAGAACTTTCAAGGTTATTAGATTTCTTGCCTAAGACAACACCTATTGCATAGTCAGAAGCATTAGTATGTATATGGAATGGTAAAGACCAATCAGGACCTCTAAGTACTGGTGTTGTTGTAAGAAGGGACTTGAGCTGTAGGAAAGATTCCTCACAGGCTGGTGTCCATGTAAACTCAGCTTATTTTGTAAGCATGGTGTATAGTGGACTAATTATTTGACTAAAATTTTGAATGAAGCATCTATAATAACCAGCATTTCCTAAAAAGGATCTAACATTTTTTTTCTTATTAGGTGTAGGCAATGTAAGAATTACCTCAATTTTTGTAGGGTCCACTTGTATGCCAGCTTCTGAGATGAAGTTTCCTAGCACAACTCCTTGCATCTATATGAAACATTTTTCATTGTTCATGGAAAAATTATGTTCTCTACATCCGATCAACACTTTTTTCTAAGTTATTCAAAGTTTCTACAAAAGAAACACTAAATGTGGTGAAATCATCCATATAAATTTTCATGCACTCATGTGAGATATCAACAAAAATGTTGATCACATCCCATTGAAAAGTTGCTAGAGCATTACATAAACCAAAAGGTAACATGGAATATGCATATGTTCCCCAAGAACATGTAAATTTTATCTTTTCTTGATCCTCTGGAGAAATTCTAATCTAATTATATCTGCTATATCCATCAAGAAAAGAGAAGTACTTTTTACCAGCTAAGGTATCTAGAACTTGATCAATGAATGGCAAGGGAAAATGATCTTTCTTTGTTGCATTGTTCACTTCTTTATAATCTACACATATTATCCATTTACCCCCATTTTTAAGGACTATTACCAAAGGTGAAACCCATTTACTGTCTGAGATTGGATAAATAAAACCAACATTCAATAGCTTTTGCAACTCAGTCTTTACAATTTCTCTTAAGGCTGGGTTAATTCTTCTCTGAGGTTGGCGGAGTGGTAGAATGCCTTCATTGATGTAAATTTTGTGTGTACAGAGTTTTGGGTTCAATCATGTCATATCTCCATAGTCCCAAGCAAAATCTTTTTCATGTTTACAAAGGAGTTGAGTTAACAATGTTAATTGTTGTAGTGGCAATTTATTGTCAACATGAGGATTGTGGCCAAGAGAGAGCTCCATATTAGTTGTGAGATCAAGCAATGATACTAAAAATATAGGGCTTGTAGATATCTCATATGATAGTAATTGATGGATAATATCAAGTTCTACTGGAAAAACATAGTTTTCATAGGTAGACAACTGTAGAATAGAGCTTTCAGAAATATCTTTTACTATGACACTGTCATTAGTAAGGATACTTTGAATCACATCATCATCTTCTTGCAATTTAAGGAAGGATTTTTTGTGTAACATCATTAGTTGAGCAACAGATTTTATCTCTTCTTCCTCATCTCCCAAATCTGGCCAAATAAGAGTACTTAAATCTGGTTGTGTTTGGGCTGGAGGATATAATGCTAACTTCTTAATTGCTTGGCCATTTGAGATTGTCATGTTACATGATCAAAAACTGATTTTAGCATCAATTGTAGCTAACCAAGGTCATCCAAGGATAACTAGATAACCAGAAAAATTTACCTTGGGTGATAATATCAGGAAGTCAGCAGGATATTCCCAAGATTCCAATGTAACTACTATATCTTCTATTATTCCATATGGGGTGACAATGGAACTATCTGCAAGTTGCAAGACTGTTGGAGTGGTCCTTAATCCCTCTATACTCAACCTATGCATGGTATCCTTGGTCATGATATTAATAGCAACTCCCAAATCTACTAGAACATTCTTGACAGACTGGTCATTAATTATAATATCAACAACTGGGATTTCAGGGTCAGGGTACTTTGGAATGACTATCTTTCCCAGCATAATATCTACAAGTTGACCTATAACATGTATTGTTTGGGAATCCTTTTTCTTTCATCTAGGTTTTTTGAGACAGGTTTCTTTAATGACTTTCCCATAGAGAGGAACATCTTTAATAGCCTGAAACAGTGGTATCTGGATATGCATGCTTTCCAATTGGTCAAGGATATCGAATGGTATTTCTTCCTGGGGTATAGGTTTGTCCATCCTAAGCCTTTGAGAAAAAGGAGGATTAACTTAGGTGTCAACATCAGTTTGAATTGATATATTAGTTGGTGGGACTATATTTAGAATAGTACCTTGTGGAAGTGGTGTTAATGATGTAGGAAGGTCTGGAACTTCCATTATAATAGGAGGTTTTTTTGCAGGTAGGGTAGTATGAGATCTCAAGTGAATATCAGTTATTTCTTATGCATAGACATGGTACTATTGAGAATCAGTAGCATACATTGGTTTATATTGTTTCTTGTTGTTAGGATTGGGCTATGGTTGAGCAGGAAATTGTGTTGGCCTTGGAGGAGGAATTGTAGCTGAAGGAGGTGGCATTATTTCAGGTTGAGATACTGGAGGTGGTGAGGGTTGATAACTAGGATTTTGATTAGGCCATTATTGAGGTCTTGTTCACTGGTTATATAGTTTTCAATTACCCTATGGTGGGTGCCATTAATTTTGAGGTTGTGGCCATTGGGTTTGTTGTGAGTTAAACCATTGGTTCTACTAAGTATTAGGCCAGACATTGTTCCAAGTAGGTTGGGAGTACTGAGAAGGATTTTGAAAATTTCGGTCCTGTCATTGGTTATTATAAGGATTAGAAAATTGCAAAGGTTCTTGAGGCATACCTTGTCTTGGGGCCCATGGCCAACATTGAGAAACAAAGAATACTTTCTCATCCTCTCCTTTTTTTTTGTACCTAGTAGGAAGGTGTTGGTTCTCCAAATTTGTCACCATCTTGCACCCACAATACTTATTTTGTTGTCAATAGTGAGGGTAGTATTTAGCTAGTTGTGCCTCAACATCAACATGCTTCTTTTTGGCATACATCGTATCTAGGTGTGTAGCAACATCATTGATAATATCTTGCTTGAAATCTGACAGCAGGTTTGAGATTTCCATCTTAGAAATGCCTGAGCTATTTCATTTAGCAAGTGTGGATCAAAATCCTCTGCCCTTCTTTATGGTTGATCTTGAATAGTTAAGGTAGATTTTATTAAGATCATCCCAGGAGGATTGAGATATATCTCCTCCAGCCATAAGGTCCAGTGCTTCAAGGTAGTTTTCATTTACTCCCCTCAAGAAAATGAGTTTTTGTGAATCCTTCTCCGACACATGTTGTGGATTATTCTGAAAATTGTACAAGAAGCATGAAATGTAATCTTTTAGAGTTTTATATTCCTTCTATAACATTCAAAAAATTTCATCTCCTCTCATGTCACTCCCTTTACAATACTCTTTATACTTTTGCAGAAACAGAGTTTGCATCTCATTCCAATTGGTTGTTGAATCAAACCCTAATCCCATAAACCATCTTAGAGATAACTCCTTCAATGTTGCTGGAACAACTTGAGTTTATGATCATTAGGATTGTAGTCAAAGCTTTGACAAATAATGTCAAAATCAAATAGAAAGGTGTCAGGGTCCTTAATTATTAGGCCATAGAACTTTGGAAGTGCAACAATGGGTATGTTTTCGAGGTTAGCATTATTGATAAGGATAGGAATAGGAAATGCAAAGGTAGGGTGTGTCATTAATAGAGGTACTTGGAAATGAATTTTCTTCTGGGAAGTAACATTAGCCAAAGTATTATGAAAAACAGATGCACTTGGGGTGGGATTGTCATGAAAACTGGCCAACTGGTTCCCCCTCTCTCTTTATCTCTTCATTATTTTGGTAGAGGTCCCAGGTAGGAATTTCCTCAGTCGTATTGGTCAGGACAAACTAGAGGGGATAAAACCTGCAACCACAACCCCTAAAATGGTTCTGTAGTAATTCATGGATGAAACAATTATCTTTGGAATGACCTCAGTGGTGGAGGTCAAAGTCTGTGAAGCTTTCCTAGAGGATTATGCAAGGGTGTCTGGTCAATGTATCAACTATGACAAGAGCATCATCTATTGTTTTAGTACCATTGAATAATTAAAAGGATAACTTAGATACATCCTTTTATGTCACAAATGTGGTCTCCCTGGTATTTATCTTGGCCTTCCCCTTAGAGTCAAGGAAGTCTCCCAAATATTTATGAACTCCTTAATGGAGAGATTCCAAAAACAATAGGATTGGTGGAAGGGGAAATCGTTAAGTAATGTGGGAAAATTCCAACCTCTTGCAGTCTCTTTATAGAGAATACCACTTTACTTCCTTTCCCTATTTAATATCACAGGCAATATGGTGTAAAAGATAGAAAGAATCCAAAAGACCTTTCTATGGACGGGTATGGAGGAAAATAAACAAATGGTATTGGTCAACTAGGATATAGTTTGTTGATCAAAGAAGGAAGGGGGCCAAAACCATGGTGAAAGAAGATTACCCCTATGAATAAAGCCTTGATGACAAATATTGGATGGAATCCGTCTACCCAGAAGGTTGATTTGTGTGATATAATGTGTACAAAATACCTTGATTTAGAGAAATTCAATAATAACCATTTCAATTCCACATACCCAAATGGGTCTAGGACATGGAATAACATTATTAAAGGAAAACACCTTATCCAATCTGCACTTAAATGGTTGATTGAGTATATAAAAACAATAATATTTTGGGAGGATGTTTGAATTGAGGACAAAACTTTGGTGGTTAATCATAATTTTTATAGCCTTAGGAATGCAATTAACACCCATCTTTGGGACAAGGTGGATGACTTTATGATAGAAATATAACTTAGAAAGATTTCACTAGTTGCTTCTAGGTTGTTCCTAAGTTTTATGGAAAATAAATTGAGATAAAAAAGCTACTCCTCAAAGTCAAAATTCCAATCTTCCCTTGCGGAGATCATTTTTATTGGTGTAAGAATAAATAAGGCGATTTCTTGATTAAAACTTCCTATCTAATTATGTCGAGCAAGGTCAATACCCCGCCTTGGAGTGAGAAGGTGTGGAACCCCCAATTACTACCCAAAGTCAACTTGTTTTGATGGAATTTTTTGCAAAGTAGAATACATACCTAGGAAAATCTTTTGAAAAGAAGATTCCAGTTACCCAATAGATGTCTAATGTGTAAAGAGGATGAAGAGACAATTCAACATATCTTCATCCACTGTAAGTTTACCCAACAACTATGTCATATGATCTTTTATAAACTTAACACTCCATGGGTAATAAAAAATAGCATCTAGTCCCTTCCCATGGGATGAAATGGTCATAGTCACAATCCCTTCATTAGGCAAGTCTGGAAACAAGTTCCCCCCATATTTCTTGGAACATATGGAAGGAAAGCCATAATAGATTTTTTAGGGATCTAGAGTCTCTAGTGCACCATGTATTTAAATCATTCAGTAACCTAATGACTAAGAACATATAGGTAATGGTGGAGAAAGTTTATACCTTCCCCCTTGTACAATAGGAAAAGAAAAGCAAAGCAAAGAGATATACCACTTATCCTTTTCAATATTGCACATTTGGAAGGAAGATGTCCCAATAGGCTAGGAAGATTCAAAGCACTAAATGGGTCAATAATCCTTTGTTGAATATGTAAAATTGAAATGGGGAAATGATAATTGTTAATGTTTGTAGCTTCGGTCAGATTATTATAACCTAAGTATTTGATATATCTCTTTCTTTAGATAAAATGATAATTATATGTTATATACATTATCGTTATACATTTGATGATCTTATTAAGGTTCATTCTATACTTATCATTACTTGATAACCATGATAGTTACAATTGATAACTATCATAGTTGTCATCATTGATAACTAATATGAGTAAAAGTAATATCAACGATATAGTTGATATTATTATCAAGTTTAATTGTTAATAAAGTTGATAACAGTATCAACTTATCATTATTATCAAAAGTCGATTATGGTATCAACCAAATCATAAGTTGATATTGTTATCAACTTTATTATAAGTTCATAACTATATCAACTTAATGAAACTCATTGAGTTGATAATAATATAGATTATGGTATGGATCAAAATATGATATTACTTTATGTTGATTATGGTATCAACTATGAATCTGGATTATAATATTGATTAATCATTATTGATAATGATATCACTGTGATTATCATTATCAATAATGATAATCATATTTATATGATCATCAAAATACTTATATTTAATTTTATTCTTATCAACATAACAAAATTGTCACTATCAATAAGGATATTGTTGACATTATAATTATAGACAATGATTCTGTTAAACATATGTTTGGACAACAAATAGAATGAAGACTGATATGTATCATCTAGTATAATGTTCAATGTTAATATGAAGATCAATATTAACAAGTCGATAATGAGGATAGAATTTGATAAACAATAACATGTCGATAATGCAATTTGCTAAGTTGGTAAACTTTGATAATAAGAATGTCTCACGAAGACATTATCGACATGTAAACTTTGGCAAATTGCATTATCGATATTATATATATATAATTCATTTGATGAAAATAATGAATATAGCAATACAATTCAACCTTAGTTTGATATTGATATATATCAAACAAGTGATTTGATATAATATCAATTTGGAGATCAACATCTATAAAGATAATATTCTAAGGATAAATTGTCAAGATATACTTATATCTATCTAAGATTACATACCAATCTATTGTAAATTTATCTAATATATATAGGTAACAACACAAAAAGTTGTCACACTTTTATAAAGGAAAAGGCTAACAACACCAAAACTGTTCAACTTCAAGGGCATAAAAGTGATATTTCTGTTGAAAATTTTAAGATTATGTAAACTGATGAAATATGTAAAACTGGATGAAGTTTATGCCTATAATATATTAAAAAAAAATTAGTCAAGAATTGATATGTTTTTTACTTTTTAAAGTTTTTTTTTTTTCTGAAAAATACTGCAAATCAGGGAGTCCACTTCCTGCCAAAAAAATATAACTAAAAAAATGTTTTTTTTCACCGATTTCAAAATATGTTTTAAATGACATGTATAGGTAGTGAAAAAAAAAGAAAGAACTATTTTCGATCTATATTTTGTCCGTTATAACTAATCAAAATCAAACTTACCGGAAATTGACAGTTTTCATCTCCCACCTTCTTTCCCCTATCAAAACTACACCAAACAAAAAAAAAATTATATATTCTTGAAGAGGACTCTCTCCTCTAGTGTTGTATATAATTTTTAATTTTTTTTGATTTGATTTACTAATTTTTGTATTTTCCAAATCAACGTCTTCTCAAAACTTAATATACTCACTTGCAGTGTTTAGTAAATTTGATCAACTTTTTGTAATCAAAATACTATACAAGTATATATACCAAATTCTAATTATGAGCTCTACAAAAGGGTATTTTTACTTTTTTTGAAAAATTTCAATTTTCATAGTGAAAGAAGTTATAGAAGTTGAAACTTCTATAATTCTACAAATTACTTGGGGTCGGGCTACCACATGGCATGCCACATCAGATAGTTTGTCCGAGTAGGACTCGACCGAGTTGGATTCGGTTAAATCCCACTCGGCTAAACTCTACTAGGAGTCAGCACCCCCACGAGTAGTCACGTGAGTGACCTACCCCTTCGACCACATATATAATAAAGGTGGTTTTTATCTAATTTTCAAAATCTGAAAATCACTTTTATTTTAATAAGTGAAGTGTTTTGAGATCAAAAGTGACATTTTTAGATAGAAATACAAACACTTTTTTTTTTCGAAGGAGTGTGAAGGCGATCTTTTTATCAAGGAGTAGTTAAGCAAAATTTTCTTGCTACACTTTGTGCAATGGGAAATAAAAGGAATAGATCACAAAAGGGATGACAAAATGAAAGGTCACACAAAACATAATGAAGAAAAATTGGTCAATGTTGAAGAAGAACCTATTGATGTTGAAGAAGATACAACTCAAGTAGGGGAGGAAATTTGTAGTAGTCGAGGTACAAATATTGTTTCTACAATGCAAAATTGAATGGAGATGAATGGGGATTTGATTTTCAGTCAAATTACATCTGAACACATGGTACCTAAAAGCACTATTAAATTGCATCTCAAAAACATATGGAAGGAATATTTTGAGAATAAATCTGTGGTGGGAAAAGCACAAGTGTTTGCCAAGTTATTTATGAAAAGAGAAATGACTCCAATTTTGGAGTTGTTGGGTGCTGATAATAATAATAGCATAGGAGGTCAAATAAAAGAATATATAATTAAAAATTTACAAGATGCATTGAATCTTGTTAATAAAATAGATCAAGGACATGATTCAATTGCTACTCATAGAAAATTGATGACTATGATTTCCAGTAAGAAGTTGACACATAGTAGACATGTTAAAGAAATTTATGAATTAATCAATGTATCTAGAAGAACTTTTCAAAGATACATTAGGATGAGAAATATGTTAGATTTAAACATTGAAAAGAATTGGGTATATATTTGTAGACTTCCTCGAAAAGACATAATTCCTAAATATGTAAGAACATGTGTCGTTGAATATTGGATCAGGAACTGTCGTGTTACTTCCCATGGAAGGGACACTCTAAAGATGAAATATGAAGAGACCAGTATGAAATTTGAACATCCATAATGTTTTATAGATGGAACACAAAGTTAACTATTTGAAGAATTCAAGCAAGAATTTCTAGATGTGAAAATAGGTCATAGGATGTTTGAGATGTTGCACCCTTTCTTTGTACGAATAAATAAAGTTTGTGAAACTTGTTTTTGTAGAAATCATATTGAGTTTCATCTATACTTGCAATCATATAAAAAAGTTATGGCAGTACTTAATCAAGAGATGATTGTCCCTGGAAGTATGACACAATTTGTGAAGTCCATTCTATGCGATATACCAAATGATTCAGACGAATTCAATGTCTAGTGTATAAAAAGTGAATGCATTTATTGTGTAAATTTGTAGAAATTTCAATTGAAAATTGGGAATATTTATGTTTCAACGCCAGTTTTGTGGAAGATATTTGAATATGAGACATACCAAACCAAGACAGGAGAGGAATCCAAACAACTTGCATTGAAGGAGAGTGAATTATCCTACCTTGATTTTATGAACAAATTTTGAACTATAAAAATTGTTTTCCACCTTGTTTTATTCTTTCAATTGTAGATTTCTTTGAGAACTATACATTTTCCCCTCAATAAGAGCTCCAAGCTCAATATTATCATTTCGAATAAGTTGCAATATTTGTGCAAGTGACCTATAGACATGCATGAATAGATTTGGATGAGACATAAAGTATTGATTAAAATGAACGCATTTTCACCAAGGAGGTTCATTTCTATATTGACGATGATTGGGTACATGATAGGATCTATGTGGCTCATTATTTTGGAATGTTTTTTGAAGATCTTGTGAATCATGGGATAAATGGTTCACAACAATCAATTTGGTCTGATGGTTGTGTAGATAAGTACATTATCTAATTCAATTCCAGTATATGCATAATTTCAATTTATAAATTTTATTAAAAATGATTACTTATACATGTGTGTCTACAACTATATTGCATAGGATAATCTAAGTCTAAAAAAGCCTTTAATTGGTTAGCCGTGAAACATATGAGACACAATGTTAAGTTTCTTTGGAATTTCTTTGAAAGTAGACATGGAAAAGGAGAGCACAATGGAGAAGGATCATCTGTGAAGTGCGCACTCTGGCAACATGAACTTGAAGGTACAAATGGTGTTCATTGTTTGATGTGTAAGTACATTCTTCAATTTTCATTTTCTTTAAAGCGATAAGTTTCTTCTATGTAGGTAACATGATAGAGAATTCAAATAAAATAGTTAAATGGTGTTGAACTCATTTTTCTAGTCAGGACACAAAATAAAACAAACATTATTTTTGGGAAGTGAAAGGTAAAACATTTTGAACTTAAATTCTTTTAAAATATCATGAAGTACATTTCACCTTTATCACAATTTTTAATCTAAAAATTTCATATTTGTAACAGATATTGATCGATCTAATCCTTACAATTGTCAATCAATTGTTGGTATTAGAAGTTTACATCAAGTGATGACTTCAGGATACCACAAGCCACCATTGATTCAAGTAAGAGATAAATCATGCTTTTGTGATGACTGTGTGAGAATAATGCAATGAGTCAATGTGAGAATATTACAAATGGATATGTTTCACAATGGGATATGAAAGAGTTAATCAGAATTCCTCCTTATGAGGATGATGACAATGACATAGACATTCATGATCCTATATATTGATCTGACTATGAATGTGTTTTTGATTTAGTCATTATAGGTGCGTTCGTGTACATGTTCATGTTAGTAATAACTGAGAGAGGGGGGGGGGGGGGGGTGAATCAGTGGCCTCAAAAATTAATCCTTAAATCAAATCTTAAAAATTATAACCATAGATCATGCCTCTAGTTATCTTCTATCCTACAAGATGAATGCCTTAAAATACTTTAATCAATTTTCTACTTGTCGGAATGCTTTGTAAATCTCTCTTCTGTATGATTACCGATAAGCAGTTAACTATTTACCAAAACATAGTAAACATGCAAAGTATACCGATCAATCCAAAAATGCATATGTGAAATGTAAAATAGTAAAGTAATAAACCATAAACACATAACACATGGATTTTAACATGGAAATCCTGTTAAGGGAAAAACCGCTGGGACTGGTACCCCAAATTTTCACTCTTCTTAAGTGAGCTCTGTTAGGATCCAACCCTGTTAAAGGTTACAAACACACTGTTAGGTGTGACCTTGTTACAGGATTTAAGAATAGTTTGTCACCTAGTATCTGGAATCTAATGCTACCATCCTTGATCAAACACTCACTTGGCCTGTCAATAGGTATCCGGCATATCCAATGCTACTTTTATGATCAAACTTTTTGATACTCCTTGGGATGTATCTCAATTGTAAAAGACTTTTAAGTCCTTCTTGGTTAAGAGGCTTTATGCTTCAATGGTTAAATTGAAACACTAATGATTTGTTCATACATATAACTCAATTGCAAATTTTCAGATCTATTGTAAGTCCATTACCTCTCTGATCAATATAATCACTTATACCTTTGCTCCACATTGTTATACTCTGTGATGCTTCTCTCACTGTTCATCGATGTCTGTAGAATCTAGCTCTTTCCTCAGCTTGTTGATTAGAACTGAAAGAAGACTTTCTTCTCCTTCATATTTTATTTTGCATCTTTTCTCTATTCTCTTGTTCACCCCACAATTCATAATGAATTGGGTTTGTCTATATATAGACATGATTTCCCCTTTTCTTGGCTTTCTTGATTCTTGGCGTGTTCCACGATTCTCGCCAATAGATTTAAAGAAAATTCATGATTTATCTCAAAGAGATCTTCTTGCCAACTAGATAAATCAACTTTAAATCAATTACTTATCTCCGACTTTATCTAGATGATTAAAACAATGATAAGTATTCGTTAATTCTATCTTTAGCTTCTTGACAGCTAAGCATTTTGTCATTTTCTGAACTCTTTGTTTCGTCGATCAACACTTTAGTTAGTCATCGATGATAACTGATTGTTCCATCGGTCAACACTTCAGCTAGTCATCGGTGATAACTGACTGTTCTGTCGGTGTGACTTCAGTTGTCATCAGGATCTCCGTCCTTGTCTTCTCCATTGGACAACACTGAAATTCTCTCCATCAAGTTACTCTGTTCTTTTCTCATTGTTCAACACTGTAACTTTGCTCATCAGTAATGATGTGCATTAGATCGTTGGGTAACACTATGACTCTACTCTTTTAATCTGACCGTCAGTGTGCACTCTGTCGGTGTATGTAGTCACTTAGTGAATACTTGAATTGTATGCATTACTGATAGCATACCTTGATTCATCAGTTCTTTTAAGTCTTTGGCAGTATTTTAATGACCATAAAGATTATATCAAGTTGACATCAATGACAATACAATACATTAACTGATTTAATGTCTTGCATGATCACCAACTTAACATCTTCAAACATTCAATCAGTTATATGTCATCAATGTCTCCCTTTGGCATTAATGGAAACATACTACATTATCATACTATACTATTACTAATACAATATGAAATATACAGTTTCATCAAGTTGTTCTAATGTAACTAATACAAATGTCTGGCTTTCGGTAAGCTCAAATAGCTTTGATTTGATTCTTGTAGCTTTCTTTCTATTCAATCCCTTCACTAGATAGATGTAGAATCTTTCTTTCTCTGATGTGATGTGTTCTCCTTCTGTGTCAAACTCTCTCCCTTTGACTGTTCTCCTTTCTTGTGATGTCTTTTGTTAGTAATTCTCTCCCTTTGTGTTTACTCTCCCTTTCTTGTTACACTCTCCCTTTGGATACTTTGATGGATATCATCTCTCTGAGTTGATAATGGATATAATCTTTGTATGATAATGAGATATCTCTCTCCCTTTGACAGAAATTCCAAACAAACATCTTTTCAAACAGATATTTGACAATAGTGTCAAGTTGATCCTTTCTTTCCATAATATATTCCTTGAATTTTCCAATCCCTTGGTAATAAAATTGGTGCTCTGAGTAGATAAATATCTTATTGTATATAGATGTATCTTTGAAGTTCATCTCTCTGCTTGCATCAACATGAATGTTATTATGATAATATGTAGGCTGATGCAGCCTTCTAGTTAGCTTACTAACCAGTAGACAAGGGTCTGACCCCTAGTCTCTTTCTCAAGTACTCAAAATCATCCTTGGGCAGTGGCTTGGAGAAGATATCGGCCAATTGTTCCTTTGATTGCACATACTCTAGTATCACCTCCTTTGCTTGAACTTGCTCTCTCAAATAATGATACTTGATGGCAATGTGCTTTGTTTTAGCATGCATCACTGGATTCTTGGAAATGTTTATTGCACTTGTATTATCACAATAGATAATTACTGGTTCTAAAATTTTCATATGCATACCTTCCAGTAACTGTTTGATCCATGCAATATTTGAGCAGTTTGCAGCAG
>MU225868.1:258671-273475 GCA_018584345.1 Thuja plicata | reverse complement strand
TATTGCACTTGTATTATCACAATAGATAATTACTGGTTCTAAAATTTTCATATGCATACCTTCCAGTAACTGTTTGATCCATGCAATATTTGAGCAGTTTGCAGCAGCAACAACATACTCTGCCTCTATAATAGATTGAGAGATGCATCCTTGCTTCTTGTTGATCCATGTGACAAGTTTGTCAACCATAAAGAATTCTCCTCCAGTTGTGCTCTTTCGGCCATCAATATTTCTAGCCCAATCAACGTCGGTAAAGACCTTTAGTTAAAATTTGCCTTCTCTCTTATACCATAAGACATATTCCTCAGTATTCTTTAGATATCTTAGGATTCTTTTCACAACAGTCATATGTGATTCCCTAGGATTAGCAGAAAATCTTACAATTATTCCTACTACATGTGCAATATCTAGTCTAGTATGTACAACATAAATGAGTTTTCCAATCATTGATCTGTACAAAGTCTGATTTACCTCTAATGACTTGTCTTCCTTTGTTAGCTTACATCCAGTTTCCATCGATGTTCCAATTGGTTTGGACTCTTCCATCTTGAATATTTTTAGTACTTCTTTGATGTACTTGGATTGTGTAATGAAAATGCCTTCATCTTGTTGCATGATCTGCAGACCAAGAAAGAACTTGATCTCTCCAAACATAGACATCTAAAACTCTTTGCTCATTTCATTTGCAAAATGATTTGCATAGCATATCATTCCTCCAAATATGATGTCATCAATAAATATCTCAACAATCAAAATATTAGCATAAGTATCTTTCTTTAAATAAAGATTACTGTTTTCACTAGTCCTTACAAATCCAATACTTATAAGATAGGAATGAAGTCTTTCATATGAGGCTTGGGGTGCTTATTTCAATCCATACAGGGCTTTGTGTAGTTTACATACCATGTCCCTCTTGTCTAGATCAACAAACCCTTCTGGTTGTTCAATGTATATCTCTTCTTCAAGTATTCCATTTAGGAATGCAGACTTGACATCCATTTGATATACCTTGAATCCTTTACATGCAGCATAAGTAAGTAATATTCTTACTCCTTCTAGCCTAGAAATGGGTGCAAAGGTCTCTCCATAGTTAATTCCTTCTTCTTGTGCATACCCCTTGCATGCTAGTCTTGCTTTATTTCTGGTGACTTCTCCATTCTCATTCAACTTATTCCTAAATATCCATTTTTTACCAATGACATTCTAGTCGTCTGGTCTTGTTTTTCTCTATCTGCTCAATCTCTTCATTCATAGAACTTATCCAATCATCATTATTTAGTGCAATATTGACAGTTTTGGGCTCATAATCACAAATAAGACATCTTGTATTTAGAGACTTACTTCTGGTTCTCATACCAGCCTTTTTATCTCCTATGATTTGGTTTTGTGGATGGTTCCTTTTGACACATCTTGCAAGTACAGGTTTAGCTCTTTGTCTATCATCTTTATCATCATTTTGTTCTTCATTATGTTCTCCATCACTTTGTGCATCATCTTGAGCAATATTCTGATCATCCGTATTTGTAGCCTGATGCTCGGGTGCAATGATCTATTTCTTGAGAGCTCTACATTATTGGTCGGGTAGAGTGTCAGGTTTCTCATTGTAAGAAAACCTATTTTAGTCCTCTGGTTCTTTAGTGCTTTCCTTTTCATTCTTCTCTACAAATTCATCTATCTTTACATTTGCACTTTCAATAATTTTGTTAGAGGCTTTGTTTATATATTTATAAGCCTTACTCTTGGTAGAATACCCTAGAAATGTTCCTTCATCACTCTTGGAGTCAAGTTTTCCATTTCTTTCATCTTTTAAGATATAACATTGACTACTACAAATTTTGAAATAACTTACATTGGGTGTGTAACCATACCAAAGCTCATAAGGTGTCTTTTTTGTGTCTGTCTTCAATTGTACTATGTTCAATGTGTAAACAATAGTACTGACAAATTCCCTCTAGAATATTTGGGTGATCCCTTTCTCTATCATTAGTGTCCTTGCATAATCAACAATGGATATGTTCCTTCTTTCAGCAATTCCATTTTGCTGTGGTGTTCTCGGTGCAGAGACCTGTCTTCTAATTCCATGCTCATTACAAAAGTTAGTGAATTCATCTGAAATAAATTCCCCTCCTCTATCTGACCTTAAGCATTTTAATTCTTCACCACTTTGATTTTCAACCATTGCTTTGTACCATTTAAACATCTTAAATGCTTCTGATTTATCCTTTAGAAACATGACTGTCATCATTCTAGAGTAATCATCAACAAAGAGAATAAAATATCTATCTCCATAATAACTCTTTGTCCTCATAGGTCCACATAAATCAATATGGAGTAATTCTAGAATGGCATCAGATGTATGGGTTTTACTTTTGAAACTAGACTTTATCATCTTACCTTTTTGACAATTCTTACATATGATGTTGTCGGGCTTGGTCATCATCAGTAAGCCTCTGACATTTCTCTTTTTGCTAATCTTTATCATGTTGTCAAAGTTCACATGACATAATATTTTGTGCCACAACCATATGTCTTCGTTTGTAGCAATCAAACAAGTGGTGTTAGTATCATTTAGATAGAATAAGTTACCTTTTATCTGCTCACCGGTACCAATCAGATTTCCTGATTTATTGAAGATCTTTGCCTTCTTATTTTCAAATGCTACTCTGTGACCTAAATTATTCAATTGAGAAACACTCAATAGATTATAATTCAATCCATTTACCCAATAAAATTTTTCACATTTTATCTATTTATTCAACATTATGGTACCTCTACCTTCAACTGGACAAGGTGTGTCATTACCCATTCTTACTGAACCACCTTTATAGTACTCAAAAGTCTCAAACTTTTGCTTGTCACCAGTCATATGGTGAGTGCAACCACTATCTATGATCCAGACATCATTTTTACTTACTTTAAATATGAGTGCAATTTCTACATACCTTCCTTCATCATCATCTGAATCATCTTTTACTACTACAAACACCATCTCGATGTCTTCATCAGATTTTGGTGTCAGTATCATCATATTTGCATTTTTCTAGGTAACTGGCTTTCTTTCCTTTGTCCTTGTAGTCTTAGGAATCTCTTTTTTCTGATTGTTGATAGCTTCTGTAATCACCTTTGTCAGACTTCTTTTTAAATGATCTGTCATTGCTTCTGTCATCTTTTCTTCTATTAGGACATCTTGCAGCAAAGTGTGCACTCTCTTTACAATTAAAACAAAATAGTGGTAATTTACCTTTGCATTTACCTTTTCCTCTTTGCATTCTTCTAGCCATAAGTGCTTCAATTTCATCAAGATCCTCTTCTTCACTTTCACTATGACTATCTTTTCTCATAGTGTTTTTATGACTTGATTAACTTATTCTCATAGAATTTTTGAATGCAGACTCTATGTTTGGTAAGACACTATTATCAAAGTTATTCACCTCAAATTAAATCAGTCTTCCAATCAGACTGTCTAGAGTAACATTGTTATTTGCTATTGCTCTCATTTCTTAAGTGGCAGATACTCTAATAACATAAGTAGGCAGTAAGGTTCTTAGAATTTTACTTACCATTGTATCTTCTTCTAGTACACCTCCAACTCCTTGGATAGCATTGACTACCTCTTTGATTCTTGTGCTGTACTAAGTGATGTTTTCACCTTCTTTCATTTTGAGATCATCAAACTTTACTCTAAGGCTTTCCACCTTGGCTCTCAAAACATTCTTGTCACCACCATGTACAAGCATCAATTTGTCCCACATCTACTTTACAGTCTTGCAGGTTTTGACATCTTCAAATTCAACATCGGAGAGTGAGGAAGCAAATTCTATCATCATGCAATTGTGCTCATGCTTCTCTATTAATTGGTCAACTGTTGATGCTCCTGTGGGCAACACATATTGAGCATCGAAGTATTGAGTAACATCATTACCAATACCTGATAAGTGGAGTTTTATTCTGCTCTTCCATGAAGCAAAATTATCTTTGTTCAACTTGGGCACATCTTGTATGTTCATCTTGTGATCTTTATCTTAGGTCTTGAAACCTTCCTTCTAAGCACACAAGCTCTGATACCAATTTTTAGTAGTAACTAAGATGGGGGGGGGGGGGGGGGAATTAGNGGGGGGGGGGGGGTGAATTAGTGGCCTCAAAAATTAATCCTTAAATCAACTCTTAAAACTTATAACCATAGATTATGCCTCTAGTTATCTTCTATCCTACAAGATGAATGCCTTGAAATACTTTAATCAATTTTCTACTTGTCGGAATGCTTTGTAAATATCTATTCTATATGATTATCGATAAGCAGTTAACTATTTACCGAAACACAGTAAATATGCAGAGTATACCGATCAATCCAAAAATGCATATGTGAAATGTAAAATAGTAAAGTAAGAAACCATAAACACATAACACATGGATTTTAACGTGGAAACCCTGTTAAGGGAAAAATCACTGGGACTGGTACCCCAAATTTTTACTCTTCTGAAGTGAGCTCTGTTAGTAGCCAACCCTATTAAACGTTACAAACACACTATTAGGTGTGACCTTGTTAGAGGATTTAAGAATATTTTGTCACCTAGTATCTGGAATCTAATGCTACCATCCTTGATCAAACACTCACTTGGCCTGTCAATAGGTATCGGGCATATCCAATGCTACTTTTATGATCAAACTTTTTGATACTCCTTGGGATGTATCTCAATTGTAAAAGACTTTTAAGTCCTTCTCAGTTAAGAGGGTTTATGTTTCAATGGTTAAATTGAAACACTAATGATTTTTTCATACATACAACTCAATTGCAGATTTTTAGATCTATTGTAAGTCCATTACCTCTCTGATCAATATAATCACTTATACCTTTGCTCCACACTGTTTTTCTCTGTGATGCTTGTCTCACTGTTTGTTGGTTTCTGTAGAATCCAACTCTTTCCTTAGCTTGTTGATCAGGACTGAAAGAAGACCTTCTTCTCCTTCAGATTTTCTTTTGCATCTTTTCTCTATTCTCTTATTCACCCCACAATTTGTAATGAATTGGGTTTGTCTCTATATAGACATGATTTCCCTTTTTCTTAGCTTGCTTGATTCTTGGCGTGTTCCATAATTCTTGCCAACAGATTTAAAGAAAACTCCTGATTTATGTCAAAGAGATCTTCTTTCCAACTAGACAAATCAGCTTTAAATCAATTACCTATCTCTGGCTTTATCTGGATGATTAAAACAATGATAATTATCCATTAATTCTATCTTTAGCTTCTTGACAGCTAAGCATTTTGTCATTTTCTGAACTCTCTATTTTGTCGGTCAACACTTTAGTTAGTCATCGGTGATAACTGACTGTTCTGTCGACGTGACTTTAGTTGTCATGAGGATATCCATCCTTGTCTTCTCTGTCGAGCAACACTGAAATTCTCTTCGTCGGGTTACTCTGTGCTTTGCTCATTGGTCAACACTGTAACTCTGCTCATTGGTAATGCTGTGCATTAACTCATCAGGTAACACTGTGAGTGTGCTCTTTTACTCTGATCATCGATGTGCACTCCGTCGGTGTATGTAGTCACTTAGTGAATACTTGACTTGTATGCATTACTGATAGCATAGCCTTGATTCGTCAGTTCTTTGAAATCTTTGACAGTATTTCAATGACCATATAGATTATATCAAGTTGACATCAATGACAATACAATACATTAATTGATTTAATGCTTTGCATGATCATCAAATTAACATCTTCAAACATTCAATAAGTTATATGTCATTAGTTCATTTATTTAATTTTAATTTATATCACTCGATTGATGTTCAAATTTTAGAGATCTTACTTATATTTTTAATTTATGCACGACTCACTTGTATAGGTCATTTTTGTTGTGGTTGTGGATCCTAATAATATAGAAGGTGTAAATTATTATCTACTAAGATGCACAAAAGTGAAATACAAGTTGCCAAAAGTAACTGTAGATGGTGATGGACAGTCATGTTAGAAATAACTGAGAGGGGGGTGAATCAGTGGCCTCAAAAATATTCCAATTAATCAAAACAAAAACTTAGTACCACAATATTAAGCCTCTAGTTATCTTCAGTCCTACAAGATGTATGCCTTCAAATATTCTTATCAAATAACTACTGCTTGGAGTTATCTTTTAAACCTTATTCGTTATGTTTACCAAATACCAATCTTTCATTCACTGAAAAATAGTAAATAGCTTAGTGTATACTGATCAATCCATATTAGTTATGTGTAATGCAAAACACTAAATTTAATGACTCATAAACACATTGACACATGGATTTTTAACATGGAAACCCTGTTAAGGGAAAAACCACTTGGGACCAGTAACCCAAAAATTTTCACTCTTCAGAAGTGAGCTCGGTGAAGAGCCAACCGTGTTAAAGCTTACAAACACACTGTTAGGTGTGACCTTGTTAGAGGATTTAAAAGATTAGTTTGTCACTTGATATCGGACATCTCTATGCTACCTTCTATGACCAAACCCTGGTTTGTTAAATGGTATTTGACATCTCATGTTATCTTCATGATCAAAATTTTTGATACTCCTTGGTCTGTATCTCAATATAGAAAGGATCTTTAAATCCTGCTCGGTTAAGAGACTTTCTGAATCATGGTTAAACTAAAACAGTAAATGATTTGTTCACATATACAAATTATAATTACAAATTTTCAGATCTTTTTTAAGCTCATTAAACCATTCTAATCAATATATCTTTTCAATACCTTTGCTCCACTTTTGTTTCTACTCGGTGATGTTGTGCTTTGTTGCTCAGTTTGCATAAATCTTTAGCTCTTTCCTCAACTTGATTGATCAGGACTGTATGAATTTGTTCTTCGTCAATTTCTCTTCAGCATCCTATTTTTCATTCACTCCCCTTAATTCATAATGAATCAAGTTGTCTCTTTATAGACATGATATCACTGTTTCTCTCTTCTTGATTTTCTTGTTCTTGGCGTGATTCACAATCTTAGACAATCTTGATTTAAAGTATAACTCTTGTTTTATCTCATAGAAATCTTCTTTCCAACTGGATAAAACAACTTTAAATCCTTTACTTATCTCTGGTTTTAACTTGTCAATTAAAACAATGTCAACAACCAATTAAGTCTATCTTTAGCTCTGCCAGCTAGATATTTTGTCATTTCTGAACTCCAGTTAACTTTAGTGTTTTAACTCTTTGATAGCTTAGGTAAACACTTTAGTTCTCCTCGGGCTACTCCATTGGTGTTGTTTGTTCATCAGGGTTGTCTTTCCTTTGGGATTCACTACAAAGTTTTGCTCGTCGGTTAACACTGTAAATTTGGTCATCGGGAATGCTAATGATTCTTCTCTTCGGTAATGCTCATCGATTTATTTGCTTGGGCATCACTATGACTTAACTTTATGTTATCTCTGTCCATCGGGTTCCACTAGCCGTCAGTTTTTGTAGTCACTTAGTGAATGCTTGTCTTTTATGCGTTACTGAAAGCATAATCTTTCTCTCTATGATTCTTTGAAGTCTTTGACACTTTGATTATAACCAATTAGATTATATTAAGTCGACATCAATGAAAATACAATCCATTAACTGATTTAATGTCTTGCATTATCTTTCTGCATTTCGGTGATTAACTTAACATCTTCAAACATTCAATCTGTTACATGTCATCAATCTCTCCCTTTGGCATTGATGGAAACACACTAAATTATCATACTATATTATTATTAATACAATATGAAATATAACAGTTTCATCAATCTCTTCTATTGTAACTATTAAAAATGTCTGGCTCTTGGTAAGCTCAAATAGCTTAGATTTATTTCTTGTGGAGTGGGTGTCTTCAATCTTTAATCCCTTCACTGGATAAATGTAGCAGCTTCTGTCTTTGTTTCTGATATGTGCTCAGCCTTGACTGTTCCTCTTCTTGATAATATATTTTTCTTTTGACAACAATCTCTCCCTTTATATGTACTCTCTCCCTTTTGTTACTTCTCTCCCTTAGATGGATATTTTATATGTAATCTCTCCCTATGGATAAAGATTAACTTTTCCTTTTGATTCTTAGGAACTTCTCTTCATGGATAATAATATAATCTTTTCTGATAATAATGAGAATCTCTCTCCCTTTATAACAATGAGATAATCTCTCCCTTTGACAACAATGACAAACAATTTTCTTCTATATCAAATTCCATTCCTTTTTATAATATACTCCTTGAATTTCCCTATCCATCAGCAATACATTATCTCTGGTTTTCGGTGTAGATTTGTACCTTGTTGTGTATAGATGTATATGTTGCTATTCATCTCGGTGTTTTCATCAAAATGAATGATCTTTTGACCATGTTTAGGATGATGCAGCCTCCTAGTCAGTTTACTGACCAATAGACAAGGGTTGTACCCCTAGTCTTTGTCTCAAGTACTCAAATGTATCTTTCGGTAATGGCTTGGTAAATATATCAGCTAATTGTTCCTTTGATTGAACATATTCCAGTATCACCTCCTTTTCTTGCACTTGTTCTCTTAGATAATGATACTTGATAGCAATATGCTTAGTCTTAGCATGCATGAATGGATTCTTAGAAATGTTAATTACACTGGTATTATCACAATATATAATCACTGGTTCAAGGATCTTAATAATCATACCTTCCATCAACTGTTTGATCCATGCAATATTGGAGCAATTTACAGTAGCAACCACATATTCTACTTCTGCAATAGAGTGAGAGATTCACCCTTGCTTCTTGTTGATCCATGTGACAAGTCTGTCACCCATGAAGAATGCTCCTCCAGTTGTGCTCTTTCGGTCATCAATGTTTCCAACCCAATCAACATCTATATAGACTTGTAGCTTAAATTTTCCTTCTCTTTTATACCATAATCCATAGTCCTCGGTGTTCTTTAGATATCTTAGAATTCTCTTGACAACAGTCATATGTAATTCTTTGGGATTAGCAGAGAATCTTGCAAATATTCCAACTCCATGTGCTATATCTGGTCTGGTATGAACAACATACATTAGTTTTCCAATCATTGATCTATACAAGGTTTGATTTACCTTATTTGATTTTTCTTCTTTTGTCAGCTTACATCTGGTAGCCATAGGTGTTCCAACTGCTTTGGAATCTTCCATTTCGAATATCTTCAACACTTCCTTGATGTATTTGGACTGAGTGATATATATGCGTGCATCTTGTTGAAGAATCTGTAGACCAAGAAAGAATTTGATCTCCCCAAACATAGTCATTTCAAATTCTTTTCTTATTTCATTAGTAAAGGATTTGCATAACATTTCATTTCCCCCAAAAATTATATCATCAACAAAATTTTCAGCAATCAAAATATTACCATCGGTATCTTCTTTTAAGTACAGATTGCTATTTTCACTTGTTCTTACAAATTCAATGCTAATGAGATAGGAGTGAAGTCTTTCATACTAGGCTCTAGGTTCTTGTTTCAGTCCACACAAGGATTTATGTAGTCTACATACCATGTTCCTCTTGTCTGGATCAATAAACCCTTCTGGTTGTTCAATGTATACCTCTTCTTCTAGTATTCCATTTAGGAATGCAGATTTGACATCCATCTGGTATACCTTGAATCCTTTGAATGCAGCATAAGAAAGTAAGATTCTAACTCCTTCTAGTCTAGCAACGGGTGCAAAGGTTTCTCCACAATCAATAACTTTTCTTGTGCATACCCCTTGCATACTAATCTTGCTTTGTTTCTTGTGACTTCTCCATTCTCATTTAGCTTGTTTTTGAATATCCATTTGGTACTGATGACATTCTTGTCATCAGGTCTTGGTACTAGTGTCCATGTACTGTTCTTCTCAATCTTTTCTATTTCTTCATTCATAGCACTAACCCATTCTTCATTCTCAAGTGCAGTATTAACAAATTTAGGCTCAAAATCACAAAATAAACATCTAGTGTTTAGTGACTTCTTGTTCTCATTCCAGCCTTCTTGTCTCCTATGATTTGATTCTGTGGATGATGTCTTCTAACATACTTGGCAAGTTTTGGTTCAGCTCTTTTTCCATCATTCTGATCATCTTCTTGACCTTTGTTCTGATCTCCATCGCTTGGTACATCATCTTGAGTATTATCCTAAATTTCAGTAATTGCAGCCTAATGCTCAGGTGCAATGTCATGTTGCTCGGGAGTGATACACTATTGCTCGGGTAGAGTGTCAGGTTCTTCAGTATAAACAAACTTGTTGACCTTTGGTTCTCTTTTGCTTTCCTTATCATTCTTTTCTGCAAATTCATCTATCTTTACATTTGCACTTTCAATGATCTTGTTAGATGACTTGATAAGACATTTATAAGCCTTGCTTTTGGTGGAATACCCTAGAAAGATACCTTCATCACTGTTGGAGTCAAGCTTTCCATTTCTATCATCCTTCAAAATATAAGATTGACTACCAAAGATTCTAATGTAACTTACATTGGGTGTGTAACCATACCAAAGCTCATAGGGTGTCTTCTTTGTGTCCTTCTTTAATTGTACTCTTTTTAATGTGTAGACAGCAGTACTAACAGTTTCGCTCTAGAAAGTTTGAGTGATGCTCTTCTCAATCATCAATGTTCTTGCATAGTCAACAATTGATCAATTTCTCCTCTCAACAATTCTATTTTGTTGTGGTGTTCTCGGTGCATAAACCTATCTTTTAATTCCATGCTCATTATAGAAATTAGTGAATTCATCTGAAATAGATTCCCCTCCTCTATATGACCTTAAGCATTTCAATTTCTTATCACTTTATTTTTTTACCATAGCCTTATACCATTTAAACATCTTAAATGCTTCTGATTTATCTTTTAAGAACATAAATGTCATCATTCTAGAATAATCATCAACAAAGAGAATGAAATACCTATCTCCATGGTAAGTCTTTGTCCTCATGGGTCCACATAGATCATTATGGACTAATTCTACAATTGCATTAGATGTATGGTTTTTACTCTTGAAACTAGACTTTGCCATCTTACCTTTTTGACACTTCTTGCACATGATATGATCAAGATTTTTCATGCTTCATAAGCCTCTGACATTCCTTTTATTGCTTATTTTTATCATGTTGTCAAAATTCACATGACATAATCTTGTGTGCCACAACCATATGTTTTCATTTCTAGCCATTAAACAAGTGGTGTTAATGTCATCAAGATAGAAAAGGTTACCTTTTGTCTGCTCACCAATTCCCATCAACCTTCCTGATTCATTGAAGATCTTTGCCTTCTTATTCTTAAATTTTACTTGGTGACCTATATTGTTCAGCTGTGAAACACTTAAAAGATTATAATTCAGTCCTTTTACCTAGGAAGTATTTTCACATTTGATCAGGTTATTCAACATTATGGTTCCTTTACCTTCAACTAGACAAGGTGTGTCATTTCCTATTCTTACTGTACCACCATTATAGTATTCAAAAGTTTCAAATTTTGCTTATCACCGGTCATGTGGTGAGTGCAGCCACTATCTATGACCCAGACATCATTCTTACTAACTTTAGATATGAGTGCAGTTTCTACATACCTTTCTTCTTCTTTGTATGAATCATCCTTCATGGCTACAAATACCATCTCAATTTCTTCTTCAGATTAGGTGCCAGTATCATCAACTTTGTTCTCAGCTAGGTAAAAATCTTTATTTCCTTTTTCCTTGTAGTCTTGGGTATCTCTTCTTTCAGTTTGTCAGTTGCTTCGGTAATCTCTGTTATCACCTCAGTCAAACTTATTTTCATATGTTCTGTCATTACTTTTGTCATCTTTTCTTCTATTTGGACATCTTGCAGAAAAGTGTCCAACCTCTTTACAATTAAAACATACAAGTGGTAATTTACCTTTGTATCTACTTTTGCCTCTCTGCAATCTTCTTGCCATTAGTGCTGCAATCTCATCAAGTCATTGATCCTCATTATCACTTTCACTATCATTTCTAATAGTGTGTCTATGACTTGACTTACTTATTTTCAAATAAGATTTGAATGAAAATTCTATAGATGGTAAGACACTATTATCAAAGTTATTCATCTCAAATGAAATCAGTCTACCAATCAAACTATCTAGAGTAACTATATTGTTTGCAACTGCTCTCATTTCTTGTATAGAAGAAACTCTAATAGAATATATAGGTAGTAAGGTGCTTAAGATTTTACTTACCATTTTCTCCTCTTCAAGTACACCTCGAACTCCTCAGATAGCATTGACTACCTCTTTGATTCTGTAGCTATACTAAGTGATATTTTCTCCTTCTTTCATCCTTACATCATCAAACCTCCCTCTTAGGCTTTATGCCTTGGCTCTTAGTACATTAGCATCTCCTCCATGTACTAGCTTCAACTTATCCAACATTTTCTTTGCAAAGGTGCATGTTTTGACATCTTCAAACTCAGCATCAGAGAGTGATGAGGCAAGTTTTGTCATCATGCAATTATGTTCATGGTTTTCTCTTAATTGTTCAAGAGTATGAGGTCCTGTAGGCAACACATATTTAGTATCAAGGTGTTGAGTGACATCATTACCAATACCTGATAGGTGGAGTCTTATTATGCTTTGCCATGATGCAAAGTTATCTTTATTCAGCTTGGGCACATCTCGTCTATTCATCTTGTGATCTTTTGCTTGAGATTTTAAACTCCCTTTCTAAGCACACAAGCTCTGATACCAATTGTTAGAAATAATAGAGAGTGGGGGGTGGGGGGGGTGAATCAATGGCCTCAAAAATATTCCAATTAATCAACCCAAAAACTTAGTACCACAATATTAAGCCTCTAGTTATCTTCAGTCCTACAAGATGTCTGCCTTCAAATATGCTTAGCAAATAACTACTTCTTGGAGTTATCTTTTAAACCTTATTCTTTATGTTTACCGAATAGCAGTCTTTCATTTACCAAAAAATAGTAAATATCTTAGTGTATACCGATCAATCCAGATTAGTTATGTGTAATGAAAAATACTAAATGTAATGACTCATAAACACATTGACACATGGACTTTTAACGTGAAAACCTTGTTAAGGGAAAAAACACTTGGGACCTGTAACCCAAAATTTTCACTCTTCTAAAGTGAGCTCGGTGAAGAGCCAACCCTGTTAAAGGTTACAAACACACTGTTAGGTGTGACCTTGTTAGAGGATTTAAAAGAATTATTTGTCACTTGATATCGAGCATCTCTATGCTACCTTTTATGACCAATCCCTGGTTTGTCAAATAGTATCTGGAATCTCATGCTATCTTCGTGATCAAAATTTTTGATACTCCTTGGGATGTATCTCAATATAGAAAGGATATTTAAATCTTGCTCGGTTAAGAGACTTTCTTAATCAATGGTTAAATTGAAACAATAAATGATTTGTTCACATATACAACTTATACCTGCAGATTTTCAGATCTATTGTAAGCTCATTAAACCATTTTGATCAATATATCTTTTAAATACCTTTGCTCCACTTTTGTTTCTTCTCAGTGATGTTGTGCTCTGTTGCTCAGTGTCCACATAAATCTTTAGCTCTTTCCTCAGCTTGATTGATCAGGACTGTATGAAGTTATTCTTCATCAGTTTCTCTTCAACATCCTATTTTTCATTCACTCCCCTTAATTCATAATGAATTAAGTTATCTCTTTATAAACATGATATCACCATTTATCTCTTCTTGAATTTTTTTTTCTTGGTGTGATCTGCAATCTTAGCCAATCCCGATTTAAAGTATTACTCTTGTTTTATCTTGTAGAAATATTCTTTCCAACTAGACAAAATAGCTTTAAATCCTTTACTTATCTATGGTTTTAACTTGTCGATTAAAACAATGTCAACAACCACTTAAGTATATCTTTAGCTCTGCCAGTTAGATATTTTTTCATTTCTGAACTCTAGTTAACTTCAGTGTTTTAACACTTTGATAACTTTGGTCAACACTTCAGTTCTCCTCGGGCTACTCCATCGGTGTTGTCTGTCTGTCGGGGTTGTCTGATCTTTGGGCTTCACTGCAAAGTTCTGCTCGTCGATTAACACTGTAAATCTGGCCGTCGGTAATGCTTGTGATTCTGCTCTTCGATAATGCTTGCCAATTTCTTTTCTCGTGCATCACTGTGAATTAAATTTATGTTATCTCTATCTTTCGGGTTCCACTAGCCGTCGGTGTTTGTAGTCACATAGTGAATGCTTGTCTTTTATGCATTACTGAAAGCATAATATTTCTCTCTGATTCTCTAAAGTCTTTGACACTTTGATTATAACCGATTAGATTATATCAAGTTGACATCAATGACAATACAATCCATTAACTGATTTAATGTCTTGCATTATCTTTCTGAATTTCGGTGATCAACTTAACATCTTCAAACATTCAATCTGTTACATGTCATCAAGTCATGTCCAACTAGTTCAGTTATTATTGAGGGCACCTATTATCAGCAAACGAAGATAGACAAAAATGGAGTTCAATTTATTGAATACATTCCTGGCCAAAGAGTTCTACATTAAAGTCACGTGGTTATAGAGACAAAGTCACAATTTGAGACATTGCCAAAAAAGGACGTGGCAACCAAAAGTGGAGGTTGTTTACTAATGAACATTAAAAACTTTTGGAGGTAATAAAAGATAGAGAGGATCCATACTATATGTATGATGAGCTTTAGGCTAATTTCTTTTTGTAGCTCATACTTTCATATTTGAACTAGAGTTTGAACTCATATATAATTTGAACTAGGACTGGATATATATTTTTGGATCATATTTATGCTTTTATATTTTGATGGTTTGATTGTTTTCTTATATCTAGCTATATATATATATATATATATATACATAT
>MU225868.1:164779-250912 GCA_018584345.1 Thuja plicata | reverse complement strand
TATGATATATATATATATATATATATATATATATATATATATATATATAAGTAGAGGATGTGTTTGTTACATTTTGTAAATAATTTCTCTAAGAAGTCTTAGATATATTTTTTTAGCCAGAAGAATTTTTTATAAGGTTCAAGGAATTTAAAATTCTAGAAAAATATATCTAGGAAGAGAAATTTCTTTGTACTAACATAAGGGAAATATTCTTCTGATAAATGTGTAAATGTTGAGATTAAGGAGTACAAAAATTAAAATTATCCAAAACTTCTTTATACCTAGTCAGACTGAATTAAGAAAAGATGTTACTTTAGAAGTTTAAAAGGCATTCATGAGTCAAAGAATCTTGGACCACCTCAAAAATAGAAGAGAATCATGTTCCTAAGATTCAGAGGGAGACTCTTGAATATGAATATAAAAATTAAATCTATGGATGAACCTAAAGCCCCGATGTAAATAGAAGAGGACGCCTTTGGCAAGGAAGATGATTCAAGAGGCGGAAATATATGTTACACCTGAAGGAACCATCAGAGAAAGGAATAAACTTGACATATACTCTAATTATGTTGCCTTAATGAGTGAAATCATTGAAGTAGGACCTTTCAATGTTGAAGAAGCCGCCAAAACTCAATCTTGGAAAGATGCCATGTCAGAAGAGTATCGCTCTATTATGAAGAATGATGGGATATTGTGTCCAGACCTAAAGACATGTCTATAGTATCTTGTATATGTCTTCAAAATCAAGCATGCTACAGATGACAGCATTGAGAAATATAAGGCTCAATTTGTAGCCAACGTCTTCTCTCAAAAGGAAGGTATTGATTATGAGGAAACATTTTCCCCAGTTGCAAGATACACCCCCGTCAAGACCATTATCTCGATTGTTGCTTCTAAAGGATGGAAAATCATCAAATGGATGTAAATACAACCTTCCTTAATGAGATAATATAATAAGGAGTATACTGGGAATAAAATGAAGGGTTTTTTGTACATAAAAATAATTCACATGTGTGCAAATTAAAGAAGGCATTATGAAAGGATTGATAAATACCTTCTAGGCCTAAAATTCTTCAAGGATGATGCAAATCCAAACTTATACTACAAGGTAATCAATGGTGAAATGGTAATTCTTGTACTTTATGTTGATGATTTACTAATTATAAAATTTAGGAAAGATCTTGCATTAGAATTTGACATTAAGGATTTAGGACTTTTACATTACTTCCTTGGGTTAGAAGTGTGGAATAAGAGAATATCATTATTCTAAATTAAGGGAAGTACACGATAAATATTATAAAGAGGTTTCGAATGATGGAATGTAAGTCCATGACAACACTTATGGAAACAAATTTGCACAAGCTAAAGACAGTAGTAGTTGACACAGAAAATGCAGATTCTACTTTATACTGACAAATAATTGGATCCTTGATGTATTTGGTTAACACAAGATCATATATTTTCTATTTTGAAAATTCCTTAAGTCAGTTCATGTGTGAACTAGAGCAGATGGATCTAGTTACAGTTAAACATATTATGAGGTATCTTTGAGGAAAAATTAAGTATGGTCTCAAGTACACCAATGTTGACCTAAACCTTCATGGGTACACTAATTTAGATTGGGTATTTTATGTGATAGACAAAAAGAGTACATCTGGGTGTTGCTTCAGTTTAGGATCAACTATGATTTCATAGATTAGTAGGAAATAATCCTTAGTAGCACAAAAGTTCTACAGAAGCTGAGTATATTGCAACATCCATGGGAGAAAAAGAAGCAGTATGGCTTCGTAAACTTTTAGTGGGATTGTTTGGTGAACCGATGAATCCTTCAATTATTCATTGTGATAATTAGAGTTGTATAAAACTCTCAGTGAATCTAGTATTCCATGGCAAGTCAAAACACATTGAGATTCCATACCACTATGTTAGAGATATGATATATATAAATTTGATTCGATTGGAATATGTAAGTATAGATGAACAAAATTCAGACATTCTCACCAAACCATTAGCCAAGGAAAAAGTTGCTCATTTCCGTAAGAAACTTGGTATGGTTGAAATATATTTATTAAATTTAAGATTTATTCATTTTTACTTATATTAAGATGTTTAATGTGTAAACTCTACTTATCATGTGTGTGACTCCATGACTTTATGAGCCTGGGATATTCTTTGAAAGGTGATGGCTTTTCAAGGGATAAACACTTATGTGAACCCAATCTCATGATGTATATCATGTAACTTGATATACATGGACATATCTTGATAATGAATAAAACATTATGGTCATGTTGGCTTTCTTCTCGGTAATTTCACCTTCCATTATATACTCCTCTACACTGAGGTGTGCGACATACACCATGATCTTTCTTCCAACAACTATGTGTTTGAATTCTTTAAGCTCCTTAACCAAATAATAGGCTTGCTTCTCAAAAAAATTATACTTGAACTCATAGTCCTTGACTGTTCTTTAATATAAGGCAACTAGATGCTCTTCCTTTTGGTTCTCTCCCCTTTGAGTTAGCACAAAAACAATGTTATACTCACTCTCGTAAACATACATTATGAAATATTTTCAAAAATAAAGGATACGTTAGCAGCGGGGCGGTAGCTATAGCTACTTTTTTTTTTTCAAAAGTGACATTCCTTTCTATTGTCCATTTGAAAACTTGTTCTTTTCATAGCATTAGGGTGATTGGTAGCACCAATCCAAAAAAAAATGAACGTAATGATGAAATTAATTTTCCCGAGGAAGGATTGAACCCCTTTCTTGTTTAATAGCAATGGAAGCTCTAAGATGACTTTTACCTTCCCAGGGTCTGTAAAAATCCCTTCCTTATAAAACATATGTCCTAGGAGCTTCCCTTCCATAACTCTGATCACACATTTCTTTGATTTCAATAAGATCCCAAATTCTTGATGTATTTGAAAAACCTTTTCAAGGTGATCAAAATGATCCTCCTTATTTTTTGAAAACATAGTTAGATTGTCTAAATAAATCAAAATGGTCAGATTTATTAGCTCTTTAAAAGTTATTTGCATGGCCTTCTAGAAGGTTACAGGAAGACTAAAGGAAATTTTAGTATAGGCAAATGTTCCCCACTTGGTACTGAATGTTTTCTTGTGTTGGTCATCTTCTTCCACCTAGACTTGATTGTATCCAGAAAAGCCATCTAGCAGAGATAACATCTCTGACCTAGAAATAATCTGTAAGATTTGCTCCATTAACGGTAAGAGAATGTTATCTTTCAAAGAAGCCTTATTCAAGTCTCAAAAAACCACACAAAGACAGATGTCACCATTTTTTCCCAAATTGTCTTTAGATTTGATACCCATGTGTTGTGTTTGATCGAGTATATAATCTTTGAATTAATCAATTTTTTCATATCGTGTGCCATTAAAACTTCTATCTTTGGGTTGATCGACCTCTATTTCTGTCTCATGGGTTTTTATCCTTCCACCAGCTCGATGGTATGCTCGATGATGTCTCAATGATAACCTTTTAGATCATCATAGCTCCATGTTACGACCCCTTCATACTTCTCACATATAGAATTTAGTATTTCTTTATCACCCATGGATATCTTCTTTCCCAATTTCAATTTTCTGCCACACCTGACCTCCAGGTCTTCATAATCCTTTTGGTATATGACAATTTTTTTTTGTCTTTTCTTGTTTCATCATAGTCAAATAGAATTTCTAGGTTTATCAAACCTTGATGGAACTTATTTCCTCTTAGTTGGATTACCCAACCCTCATATGCTTCCTCAATCTTAGGTTGCAGTTGCTACACAAATTCTCCAACTTGTTGAATGAATAGAGCAATATGTTCATCATTCTCAAACAGTTGTCAATAATTATCATTATCAAGTATAGAGGGATTTATTATCATCTAAACTCAATGATTATATGTAACTAAGTCAGATACGGGTTCAAATTGGGAACTAATTATAGCTAACTAGTTAGCTTTTGTGCTCTTCTTTCTTGGAACAAATTGAATATTGAAAGCATCAAGTCTTTGAATCAGATCCCATACCATGTGATCATAGGATCTAATTCAAGGATTCTTATCCACATAAGTATTACAAAATTTCCTTAATACAATCTCAGAGTCTCCAAACACTTTTACTTTTTGTATTCCCATCTTTTCTGTAAGTTCTAGTCCCTAGAATAGCCCTTTATACTTTGCTTCATTATTGTTAGAAATGAACTGAAAACATAAGGCCTTCTTTACTTCCTCTCCCAAGGGAGAGATTAGGTGGACACCAATGCCTAAACTAGTCTGACATCTTTCTCCATAAAAATACACATTGTCCACAACTCATATGCCTAAAGGTTGATGTCCTCTCTTTCCTTTTCATCGGTAACTCTTGGCATAGGATGATGTTCTTCAAACACCATATAAGTTCCCAGAATGGTGGCATGAAAGTTTTTGAAAGGTTCATTCACAATAATATGATTGAGTAATACTTTCTCTTCTTTATTTTTAACACCAGACGCTTCTTTATCTTTTAACATCTCAATGTAATACATTTCTTCTTTGGAAATGAATGCATGGGTAGGTTAAAACTTTAGTACAAGCTCATCTTCCACATGATTTTTATGCATGGGTTTTGACAACACTTTACATTTATCTTTGTGTTTTATTTTTAGGATCACATGGGACCAATTGAGTGACATATAACCTCCTATCTCGGTGGTAAAATCTCATGAAAAAAAAACCAAAAATAGGGGGAATATCAATAATTATGTTTTATTGTGTAACCGTAGTATTTGGGTAATAAAAGAGGGTTAAGGGAATCTCCTTATTACTCCTATAGATTGGAATCTCTTCCCATCTAATTTCATGATACCCCTATTTGAAGGCTCATATTCTACATGGAGAGTTTTTTAAATTTTCTTAGTCACGATATTGCTATTAGCTCCCAAATCAATCATGGAATTATGCAATAATTTATCACCCACTATCAATGTTAGAAACAAGGGCATGCATTTTAATTTACCTCTTTTCTTTTCTTTTTTCACATTATTTGAGTTGACTAGCATAGTTGACTCCTAGATTTGTGGAACCTCTTGTCCTATAACAGGTACCTGATGAACTATAACTGATTGATTTTTTGAAGATGTTAAGTTGATGATAATGCAATGCATTAAATTAGTTAATGTATTGTATTTTCATTGATGTCAACTTGATATAATTTGTATGGTCATGGACATACTGCCAAAGACTTCAAATAGTCAATGAATCAAAGGCTATGCTATCAGTAATGCATATAAGTCAAGTATTCATAAAGTGACTGCATAAACCAATGGAGTTCACATCGACGGTCAAAGTAAAAGAGAAAATTCACAGCGTTAGCCGATGAGAAAATGCACAACATTACCAACAAGCAAAGTCACAGTGTTTCTTGATGAGAAAATCATAGAGTAAACTGACAGACAAAATTATAGTGTTTCCCGACGAAAACAACAAGGACAGAGATCCTGATGATAACTAAAGTCACACCGACGGAACAGTCAGTTATCACCGCTGACTAACTAAAGTGTTGACCAACAGAAAATAGAGTTTAGAAATGAAAAAAATGCTTAGCTGTCAAGAGATATAAATAGACTTAACTGATACTTATCATTGTTTTAATAAACAAGATAAAGTCGAGGATAAGTAACGGATTTAAAGCTGCTTTGTCCAGTTGGAAAGAAGATCTCTTTGAGATAAAACTAGAGTTTGCTTTAATCTAATTGGCAAGAATTGTGGATCACACCAAGAATCAAGAAAGCCAAGAAATGGTGAATTATGTCTATAAAGAGACAAACCTAATTCATTACAAATTATGTTGGGTGAAGAGAAAAGAGGCAAGATGCTGAAGAGATTCTAAAGGAGAAGAAAGTCTTCATTCAGACCTGATTAACAAGCTGAGGAAAGAGCTAGATTTTTCAAACACCAACGAATAGTGAGACAACATCACAGAGAAGAAAAGTGTGGAGAAAAGGTATTGTTTAATTATATTTATCAGAGAGGTAATGCACTTACAATAGATCTAAAATTCTGCAATTCAAGTTGTATGTGTGAACATATCATTTAGTGTTTCAGTTTAACCATTAAAGCATCAAGTCTCTTAACTGAGCAAGACTTAAAAGTCTTTTGTAATTGAGATACATGCCAAGGAGTATCAAAAAGTTTGATCATAGAAAGTAGCATTGGATATGATCGATACCTATTGACAGGCCAAGTGAGTGTTTGATTAAGGATGGTAGCATTAGATGCTAGATACTAGGTGACAAACTATCTTTTAAATCCTCTAACAAAGTCACACCTAACAGTGTGTTTGTAACCTTTAACAGGGTTAGCTCTTAACCAAGCTCACTTTAGAAGAGTGAAAATTTGGGGTATCGGTCCCAGTGGTTTTTCCCCTAACAGGGTTTCCACATTAAAAATCCATGTGTTATGTTTTTATGTTTCATTACTTTACTGTTTTACATTTCACATATGCAATTCTGGATTGATTGGTATACTCTAGCTATTTACTATGTTTTAATAAATGAAAGACTGCTTATTGGTAAACATACAGAAGAAGGTTTTACAAAGAATTCTGACAAGTAGTGAATTGTTATAAGTATTTCAATGCATTCATCTTGTAGGACTGAGTATAACTGAAAGCTTAAAAGTGGTAATAAGTTTTAAGGGTTGATTTAAGAATTAATTTTTTAGGCCACTAATTCACCCCCCCTCTCAGTTGTTACTAATAATTGGTATCATAGCTTGTGTGCTTAGAAAGGAAGGTTTCAAGACCTAAGCTAAAGATCACAAGATGAACAGATGAGATGTGCCCAAGTTGAACAAAGACAATTTTGCTTCATGGAAAAGCAGAATAAGACTCCACTTATCAGGTATTGGGAATGATGTTACTCAATACTTAGATACTAAATATGTGTTGCCCACAGGATCACCCATAGTTGAACAAATGAGAGAGAAGCATGAGCACAACTACATGATGATAGAGCTTGCTTCCTCACTCTTCAACGCTAAATTTGAAGATGTCAAAACCTGCAAGAATGTAAAGCAGATGTGGGACAAATTGATTCTTGTACATGGTGGTGACAAGAATGTTTTGAGTTCCAAGGAAGAAAGCCTTAGAGGAAAGTTTGATGATCTCAAAATGAAAGAAGGAGAAAACATCACACAGTACAACACAAGAATCAAAGAGGTAATCAATGGTATCCGAGGAGTTGGAGGTGTACTAGAAGAAGATACAATGGTAAGTAAAATTCTAAGAACCTTACTGCCTACTTATGTTATTAGAGTATCTGCCATACGAGAAATGAGACCAGTAGAAAATAGCAATGTTACTCTAGATAGTTTTATTGGAAGACTGATTTCATTTGAGATGAATAACTTTGATAATAGTCTCTTACCAAACATAGAGTCTACATTCAAAACTTTTTTGAGAATAAGTAAATCAAGTCATAAACACACTATGAGAAAAGATAGTGATAGTGAAAGTGAAGAAGAAGATCTTGATGAAATTGAAGCACTTATGGCAAGAAGAATGCAGAGAGGCAAAGGTAAATACAAAGGTAAATTACCACTTGTTTGTTTTAATTGTAAAGAGATTGGACACTTTGCTGCAAGATGTCCTAACAGAAGAAAAGATGATAGAAGTAATGATAGGTCATTTGAAAATAAGCATGACAAAGGTGATTACAAAAGCAACCGAAAATCAGAAAGAAGAAATGCCTGAGACTACAAGGACAAAGGAAAGAAGGCCAGTTACCTAGCTAAATGCAAAGATGATGATACTGACACCGAATTTGATGAAGACATCGAGATGGTGTTTGTGGCAGTAAAAGATGATTCAGATGATGATGAAGAAATGTATGTAGAAAATGCACTCATATCTAAAGTTTGTAAAAATGATGTCTAGATCATAGATAGTGACTCTAATCACCACATGACTGGTGACAAACAAAATTTTGTGACTTTTGAATACTATAATGGTGGATCAGTCAGAATGGGTAATGAAACACCTTGTCCAGTTGAAGGTAGAGGAACTATAATGTTGAATAACGTGATAAAATGTGAAAATAATTATTGGGTGAAAGGATTGAATTATAATCTATTGAGTGTTTCTCAGTTGAATAATTTAGGTCATAGAGTAGCATTTGAAAATAAGAAGGCAACAATCTTCAATGAATTAGGAAATCTGATTGGTACCGGTGAGCAAACAAAAGGTAACTTATTCTATTTGAATGATACTAACACCACTTGCTTAATGGATAGAAATGAAGACATATGGTTGTGGCACAAAAGATTGTGTCATGTGAACTTTGAAAACATGATATAGATAAGCAAAAAGAGAAATGTAAGAGGCTTACCAAAGATGACCAAGCCCGACAATATCATGTGTAAAAATTGTCAAAAAGGTAAGATGACAAAGTCTAGTTTCAAAAGCAAAACCCATACATCTGATGTCATTCCAAAATTAGTCCATACTGACCTATGTGGACCTATGAGGACAAAGAGTTATTACGGTGATAGATATTTTATTCTCTTTGTTGATGATTACTCTAGAATGATGACAATCATATTTCTAAAAGATAAATCAGAAGCATTTAAGATGTTTAAATGGTACAAGGAAATGGTTGAGAAACAAAGTGGTAAAAAATTGAAATGCTTAAGATCAGATAGAGGAGGGGAATTTATTTAAGATGAATTCACTAACTTTTGTAATGAGCATGGAATCAAAAGACAGGTCTCTGCACCAAGAACACCACAACAAAATGGAATTGTTGAAAGAAGGAATAGATCCATAGTTGATTGTGCAAGGACACTGATGATAGAGAAAGGAATCACCCAAATATTCTAGAGAGAAGCTGTCAGTACTGCTGTTTACACATTGAATAGAGTAAAATTGAAGAAAGACACCAAGAAGACACCTTATGGGCTATGGTATGGATACACACCCAATGTGAGTTATTTCAAAAAATTTGGTAGTCAATGTTATATCTTAAAAGATCATAGAAATGGAAAACTTGACTCCAAGAGTGATAAAGGAATATTTCTAGGGTATTCCACCAAGAGTAAGGCTTATAAATGTCTTAATAAAGCCTCTAACAAAAAATTTGAAAGTGCAAATGTAAAGATAGATGAATTTGCAGAGAAAAATGAAAAGGAAAGCACAAAAGAACCAAAGGACTACAATAGGTTTGTATACAATGAAGAATTTGACACTCTACCTGACCAACAATGTAGAGCTCCCAAGCAATAGATCATTGCACCCGAGCATCAGGCTACAAATAGCGACAATCAGGATATTACTCAAGAAGATGCACAAAGTGATGGAGAACAAAATGAAGGATAAAATGATGATCAAGATGATAGACAAAGAGGTGAACCTATACTTTCCAGATATGTCAAAAGGAATCATCCACATAACCACATCATTGGAGATAAGAAGGCTGGTATGAGAATCAGAAGTAAGTCTCTAAATACAAGATGTCTTATTTGTGATTATGAGCCAAAATCTATCAATGTTGCACTTGATAATAATGAATGGATTAGTGCTATGAATGAGGAGATTGAACATATAGAGAAAAACAAGATACAGACACTTGTACCTAGACCAGATGAAAAGAATGTCATTGGTACAAAATGGATATTTAGGAATAAACTGAATGAAAATGGAGAAGTCACTAGAAATAAAGCAAGACTAGTATGCATGGGGTATGCACAAGAAGAAGGAATTGACTATGGAGAAACATTTGCACCTGTTGCTAGGCTAGGAGTGAGAATATTACTTGCTTATGTTGCATGTAAATGCTTAAATGTATATCAAATGGATGTCTATTTTGCATTCCTAAATGTAATACTTGAAGAAGAGGTATACGTTGAAAAACTAGAAGGGTTTGTTGATCCAGACAAGAGGGACATGGTATGTACACTACACAAATCCTTATATGGATTGAAACAAGCATTCTGAGCCTAGTATGAAAGACTTCATTCCTATCTTATAAGTATTGGATTTTTAAGGACTAGTGAAAACAATAATCTGTATTTGAAGGAAGATATCGATGCTAACATTTTGATTGCTAAGATATTTGTTGATGACATCATATTTGGAGGCAATGATATGCTATGCAAATAATTTGCAAATTAAATGAGCAAAGAGTTTGAGATGTCTATGTTTGGAGAGATCAATTTCTTTCTTGGTCTAAATATCATGCAACAAGATGAAGGTATTTTCATTACACAGTCCAAATACATCAAGGAAGTGTTGAAAATATTCAAGATGGAAGAGTCCAAACCAGTTGGAACACTGATGGCAAATGGATGTAAGCTAACGAAGGAGGACAAGTCAACATAGGTAAATTAGAATTTGTATATATCAATGATTGGAAAACTCATGTATGTTGTACATGCTAGACCAGATATTGCACATGCAATAGGAATAGTTGCAAGATTTTTCGCTAATCCCAGGGAATCACATATGAATGTTGTGAAAAGAATCCTAAGATATCTGAAGAATACCAAGGAATATGGATTATAGTATAGAAGAGAAGGCAAATTTGAACTTAAGATCTTTTTCTGACACTGATTGGGCTGGAAATATTGATGACCGGAAGAGCACAACTGGAGGAGCATTCTTTATGGGTGACAAACTTGTCACATGGATCAACAAGAAGCAAGGATGCATCTCTCAGTCTACTGCTAAAGCAGAGTATGTTGTTGCTGCTACAAACTGATCAAATATTTCATGGATCAAATAGTTACTATAAGGTATACATATGAAAATTCTTGAACCTGTAATTATCTATTGTGATAATACCAGTGCAATAAACATTTCCAAGAATCCATTCATGCATGCTAAAATAAAGCATATTTCCATCAAGTATCATTATTTGAGAGAACAAGTTCAAGCAAAGGAGGTGATACTTTAGTATGTGCAATCCATGGAACAATTAGCCGATATCTTTACCAAGCCACTGCCCAAGGATGCATTTGAATACTTGAGAAAGAGACTATAGTTTAGACCCTTGTCTACTGGTCAGTAAGATGACTAGAAGGTTGCATCAGCCTGCATATTATCATAATATCATTCATGTTGATGCAAGAAGAGAGATGGACTTCAAAGATAAATCTATACACAACAAGGTATTTATCTACTCCGAGCACCAGAGTTATTGTATTGCCGATGGATTAGGAAATTCAAGGAGTATATTATGGATAGAAAGGATCCGTTTGGCATTGCTGTCAAAAATATTTGTTTGGCATTGTTGTCAAAGGGAGAGATTATATCCATTATCACTTCTTATCACCTAAGGAAGAGATATTATCACTTTAGAGAGAGATTATATACATGGGAGAGATTATACATCAATGAGAGATTACATCCATCACAGTATCCAAAGGGAGAGATGTAACAATAAAGGGAGAGTACATTCAAAGGAGAAAGAATTGATGACAAGAGACATCAAAAAGAAAAGAGAATAATCAAATGGAGAGAGTTTGACATAGAAGGAGAACACATCACATCAGAGAAAGAAAGATTCTACATCTATCCAGTGAAGGGATTGAAGACAGAAAGAAAGCTGCAAGAATCAAATCTAAGTTACATGAACTTATTGAGGACAAGATATTTGTATCGGTTATAGTACATAAGATTGGTAGTTTGATGAACTTCAACTATTATATTCCATATTGTATTAGTGATAATATAGTGTGATAATGTAGTGGTTTTCCATCAATGCCAAAGGGAGAGATTGATGAACTATAACTGATTGAATGTTTGAAGATGTTAAGTTGATGATCATGCAAGGAATTAAATCAGTTAATGTATTGTATTTTCATTGATGTCAACTTGATATAATTTGTATGGTCATGGACATACTGCCAAAGACTTCAAAGAACCGATGAATCAAGGGCTATGCTATCAGTAATGCATATAAGTCAAGTATTCACAAAGTGACTGCATAAACTGACAGAGTGCACACTGACGTTCAGAGTAAAAGAGAAAAGTCACAGTGTTACCCGATGAGCAAATGCACAACATTACCGATGAGCAAAGTCACAATGTTTCTTAACAAGCAAAGCACAAAGTAACTCGATGGACATAATTACAGTGTTTCTCGAGGGAAAAGACAAGGACAAAGATCCTGATGACAACTGAAGTCACACCGACGAAACAGTCGGTTATCACTGATGACTAACTAAAGTGTTGAATGACATAACAGAGAGTTCAGAAACAAAAAAATGCTTAGCTGTCAAGAGCTATAAATAGACTTAACTGATACTTATCATTGTTTTCATCGATAAGATAAAGCCAAGGATAAGTAATAGATTAAAGTTGCTTTGTCCAGTTGGCAAGAAGATCTCTTTGAGATAAAACTGGAGTTTGCTTTAATCTGATTGGTGAGAATTGTGGATCATGCCAAGAATTAAGAAAGCCAAGAAATGGTGAATTATGTATATAAAGAGAAAAACCCACTTCATTACGAATTGTGTAGGGTGAAGAGAAAAGAGGGAAGATGTTGAAGAGATTATGAAGGAGAAGAAAGTATTATTCAGACTTGATCAATAAGCTGAGGAAAGAGCTAGATTCTGCAAACACCGACGAACAGTGAGACAACATCACAGCGTAGAACAATATGGAGCAAAGGTATTGAATTGATTATATTGATCAGAGAGGTAATGCACTTACAATAGATCTGCAAATCTACAATTCAAGTTGTATGTGTGAGCATATCATTTAGTGTTCAATTTAACCATTGAAGAATCAAGTCTCTTAACCGAGCATGACTTAAAAGTCTTTTTTAATTGAGATACATCCCAAGGAGTATCAAAAATTTTGATCATAGAAAGTAGCATTGGATATGCCCGATACCTATTGACAGGCCAAGTCAGTGTTTGATCAAGGATGATAGAATTAGATGCCAGATACTAGGTAACAAACTATCTTTTAAATCCTCTAAAAAGGTCACACCTAACAGTGTGTTTGTAACCTTTAACAGGGTTGGCTCTTAACTGAGCTCACTTTAGAAGAGTGAAAATTTGGGGTACCGGTCCCAGTGGTTTTTCCCCTAACAGGGTTTCCACGTTAAAGATCCATGTGTTATGTGTTTATGTTTCATTACTTTACTATTTTACATTTCACATATGCAATTCTGGATTGATTAGTATACTCTATCTAGTTACTGTGTTTCAGTAAATGAAAGATCGCTTATCAGTAAACATACAAAAGAAGGTTTTACAAAGCATTCTGACAAGTTTTGAATTGTTATAAATATTTCAAGGTATTCATATTGTAGGACTGAGTATAACTGAAAGCTTAAAAGTGGTAATAAGTTTTTAAGGGTTGATTTAAGGATTAATTTTTTAGGCCATTGATTCACCCCCCCGCCCCCTCAGTTATTACTAAAAGTACCTTCCCCTTTAGTGGTTCTTGTTTGATAATAACTTTAGCCATGCCTTGTTTGTCTCGATTATCAAGAGCTTCTTTAAGTAACTGCTTCTATTTTGGAATTGCAAGATCTCTAACTTGTTTGTGAAATAAAATGTGGTAGTGGAACGATGGATGAAAATGAAATTGTTTCTAATATCATAATATCCTTTCCTCTTGTTTACAAACACAAATTTTTTGCTATTGAATAAATAAGAACCGTGGTACCTGTGACAAGTGATTTATTGATTGGTAAGTTATCTACTTTTGAAATGAGAGAATTTGGTGATAGTCTTCCTAAAGTTGAAATTGCATTTAAAGCTACTATTTATAAGGATAAGTAAAGATACGATTCTTGAGAAATTTCATCTAAGTATGAATCTATATATGCTAAGGAATGGGTAGAGATTAAAGAAGAAGAAGAAGATTGATGAGCTTGAAACCCTAATTGCAAAGAGACTACCTAAGGGATTTAGTAAGTATCAAGGAAAGTTTCCTTTGAAATGTTTTGAATGTAATAAGATTAGTCATATTGCTTCAAGATGTACGAATAAGGAGCCTAAGTACAAGCCTAAGAAATTCAAGCCTTAATATCAGGAGAAGTGTTATTATGTTGCTAATGAAGGTGTGACTAATGATGAATATGAAAAGAGTGAAGATGAGATTGTGTTTATTGCTATCAAATATGAAAATCCTATCTTTGTGAATGAATAAAAATCATTGGTCTCAGATATGGATAAGAAGGATGAATGTGTTATTGATGGTGGATGTTCATAGCACATGAACGAAGATAAAATAAAATTTGTGAAATTGGAAAGGTATGATGATGGTGTTTTCAAATTTGGTGATGATACTCCTTGCATGATCAAAGGAAAAGGATCTATTACTCTTTATGGTAATAATAACACTGATGATGTTCTATATGTTGAAGGTTTGAAATATAATATTTTGAGTGTTGGGCAGCTAGTTGACAAAGGTTACAACTTACAAGTCAAAGATGGAATGTGAAAGATCATTGGAAGCTCTGGAATTGATATTGCCATGGGAAGAAAGACTAAAGGTAATGTATTTCATTTGAAAAAATCAGAGAGTAGATGCTTAATTTCTAAGATTGATGACAGTTGGTTGAGGCATAAGAGATGTTTTCATGTAAACTTTGATAACATTGTAAAGATAAGTACTACAAGAGCAATTAGAGATCTTCCTAAATTATTGAATCCCGCAATTGTGGTGTGTAAGGAGTTGGGTGAGTTGACTAAATCTACTTTTAAGACCAAGAATTATTATTCAAGTAGAATTCTAGATTTGGTGCATACTGATCTATGTGGTCCTGCAAGAACAAGATGCTATTATGGGTACATGTATTTCATTTTACTCATTGATGATTATTCTAGAATGATGTGGGTTACATTTTTGAAAGAGAAATATGATGCTTTTGAAAATTCGAGATCTTCAAAGCTATGGTTGACATTGAAACAAGATTGAATTTGAAATTTATGAGATTGGACAGAGGTGGTGAGTTTACTTCTACTGAGTTTAACACTTTTTGTGAAGAGCATGGAATAAAGAGACACATGTCTTATGCGCAAACCCCACAATAGAATGACATTGCAGAGAGAAGGAATAAAAATATTCTAGACATTGCTAGAACCATGATGATTGAAGGAGATGTTCTACATATCTATTGGAGAGAACTTATTAGCACTGCAGTATATACATTGAACCGAGTGAAAATTAAGAAAGGAATAGGTAAGACACCTTGTGAACTTTGGTATGGTCATGTTTCTACAGTGAAATATTTCAGAAGTTTTGGAAGCAAATGTTGTATCAAAAGAGATCAAGACTTAGGAATTTTTTTATCCAAGATGCGATGACAGAATCTTTCTTTGTTATTTTACATGTAAAGTATATAAATATTACAATAAAAGGTTGAAGAAACTAATTGAAAGTTAAAATGTGAAAGTCGATGAGACTTTCCAGGAACAGGTCAGATCTTGCATATATGAATTATATGATGATGAGGAAAGTCAGATTATGCAAGCACATAATCAGAATAAGAATAAAAATGGATTGGTAGAATGAAATGAAGAAGATGAAAATGATGAAGAAGTGGAAATACAAGAGTCTTCTACAAAATAAAATCCAAAGAATCGCAGGTATGTAAGGTTAAATAATTCAGAAATTCATATTATTGGTGATGGGAATCAAGGTGTTTAGACTAGAGGAGGAATTGCTAGAAGAGAAAAAAAAATTCTAAGATTGAGCCTAAATATGTTGATTAAGCATGTAAATATGAAAGTTGGGTTAAAGTGATGGGAGAAGAATTGGAATATATTGAGAAAAATAAAACATGGATTCTTGTTCCTAAACCTAAAGACAAGAATATGATTGGTACTAAGTGGGTATTCAGAAACAAATTCAATAAAGAAGGTGAAGTGGTTTGGAATAAAGCTAGACTTGTTTGCAAGGGATACTCACAGATGGAAGGAATTGATTTTGAGGAGACCTTTTCTCCTGTTGCTAGAATTGAATTTGTTAGTATGTTTCTTGCATATGCTACTTATAGAGATTTCAGGGTATATCAGATGGATGTTAAGTTTGCATTCTTGAATGGAGGATTGGAAGAGTAGGTCTACATTGAGAAACCATATAGTTTTCCTTTGACCAATGAGGATTACATGGTTTGTCAATTTAATAAAGAACTTTATGGATTGAAACAAGCACCTAGAGCCTGGTATGCAAGATTGGATAAGTATTTACTGAGAGTTAGTTTCACTAAAAGTACTACTGATAGTAATTTGCACTTTAAATTTGATCATGGGAATATTTTGATTTTTGATTTGTTTGTGGATGATATTATTTTTGGTGGAAATGATAAGTTGAGTAAGGAATTTTCAGATGAGACACATAAAGAATCAAAGATGTCTATGATAGATGAGATGAAATTTTTCCTTGGGCTGCAAATTACACAAATTGATAAAGGTATTTTCATATCTCAGTCTAAGTAAGTGAAAGAATTGTTGAAGAAATTTGGCATGGATGATTCAAATCCTATTGGTACTCCTATGATTATTGGTTGTAAATTGACAAAGGATGATGATTCACCAAAATAAAATTAGACAAGGTACAAATCAATGATCGGTGGGTTACTATACATGACACAAAGATTATGGAATATGATATAGACGTCTGATCATCAAGGTAATTAGAGGAAAATTCCTCTATGAGTATATTTCCAAATAAGTTTATGGAGTTGACAAAATAAATGAATTAATCACCACAAAATATGTTGTAGAAATAAAAGAATGGGTAGCTAATCGAGAGAATTGTTGACGGGACTTTGTGACCAGGTTCGCCAATAGATGTAAGTTGTCACCGAGTACCGGGGTACCGGCCAACTTTGCCTATAAAGGTTGTCCAGGGAAATGAGATTCCTCGGGCCTTCAAGCATGTGAGAGTTGGGTCTCGACAGCATGGGAGCTTAGTTGGGAATGTGACTGTTTTGTTCTGGGGGATAGTTGGTTATCTTGGCTCCTCTTCTCCAGGGATTTGAATAAGCGGGGTTTCCTACAAGCATTTACTAACTTTACCAAATAAACTTCAAAAGATACTGCAAGGTTAGAAATATTCCATCTACCTATAGTTACGCCAAACATTCAAAACATCAACAATGCTCTAACATGCTACACTAAATACTAAATAAATACAAAACCATCTGTTCATATTTAATCAATAGTGAGGAAAAAAAGGTCGTTAATCTACTTGAACTATCAGAGAAAGGGACATAAAGAACATGCAACATAAAATACCATTAACCTAGAGATCAGAATGCTAACAACATCATTGATATAATCCTTCCTTCTTCATTAACAAGTTTCCAGCAAGCACTGGTGTGTACAATAATGGTGGCTCCAGGGGAGCATTTAACTACTAAAAGCTTCTAAAAACTAAGGAGCATTGAGCTCTGAATCTAAGAACTAAGAAAACTGAAATGCTATTAGTTATGGACTGCAAAGTCATTAATTTTTCTGACCCTTGGAATTAGGTCAGAATTATTATTTATACACAAGTTTTGACCTAAAAACTAACCTAACTTACTTAACACTTAACACTATAATACTATTTTCGGTGGCCGGTACTACTTGTGCCACGTTACAAAAGACCTGAAGACGAAGAAGGTTTGACATGTCAAAAGAATAAGAAAAGGAAGGAGGAGTAGAAGAATTGGCCTCGAGAAGAGAGCCAGGAGGAGAAAAGAAGAAATTCGATCCCGCAGGGATCGAGGCTACATGCCTCATTAATGGGAAAAGTGGCTCGTTGTCTTTGATGCGCTAGGTGTTATGTTGGAGTGGAACCTTGGGAAGACCACCTATCAGAACCATCCTCTAAGAAAACATGCCTTATTGTAGTTACCTTCTTTCTGACATCTTTATTAATCATCGGATAGTGATGGGTCAACTTTAGGAACCGAGACACTGGTTGTTGAAAGAATACAAAATTGTGGGATCTGAAACTCAGGGACCCAGAAGCTTGCACCCCAAATAATAAAGAATGCAACTGATACATGGTTGATGGGATCCTCCAGACTCAGGAGAACCTTATTGTTCCTTACTATTTTTCAATGTCTCCAACACCTGGCTTATTCCTTCTTCATCTATATCTTTAATACTGTCCCATTGACTGCGAACAACCTCCAATGTTTCCTCAACATCTCCGGCCCCATTCTGGAATTCATCCACCATTTTTATGGCATCATGCAACTAAATCATTGTCTTGGATAGTCTAGACAACCTTCCCTGGTCAAAATTTCTGGCAACCAAATACAAGGACTCCATCCGTTCTTCAAATTTGCTGAGGACGTAGTCCTCTAAGGTGCACATTCCGGTGGTGAAGGGATCGACCTACGATATTCCAACCACAAATGCTTGAAATAGGCCTAAGGGGTATTGGGCCATGATCACCTTTTCTTTCAATTCCTTAACCAGTTCCTTGCACACCTCAATTTTAAGGCCAATTCTGGAGTACTAGGCCTGGAGGGAATCATATGATTCATCTCCCAAAATCCCTGCCTCTGTGGTGACTTCTTCCTCGATGTTGTGAATTTCTTCCAACCTGGCCTTCCACTTTTCATACTTCACTAAATCTTGCTCCCATATAAGAGTGGAGCCATTTGCTTGCCCGATAAGGGTGTCGACCTGATAAAGATCTGGGAGGGACACCGCTAGAAATTGTCTTATGGTAGATACATGCTTGGTGACCCACCCATCTATAGCCTGCACCTTCTTTTTCATGGCCTGAAGAGAATCCACATTGCCCTGCACAAGCGGTAATCTAGAGGAAGGGGTTCCCGGGTGGATCTCGACGAAAGGTTGTGTAAGTTCCACTAGAAGTGCAAGGAGATTGGCATTAGTCTCTCTTTCCTCCTTCAACTTCTGCCCCTGCTTGATATATTTGGCCTCTACTACCTTGGTGGCCTCCCTTAGCAAGTCCAGTTCACTTTGCTTGTCTCTCCTCCCAGTGCCACTTCTTTGATGTTGTAGTTTTCGGGCCTTATGGCCGCTATAACTGCACTTGAAGGGGGTGTTGCAATAGTTGCAACTGTTTTTCCCATCGGCGCAGTCTGGAGAGTATGGACTGTTCGTGCTTTCTTGGGCTTTTGGGCCTTTGCATTTTTGGCCATCATTTTAGCCAAAGAGAGTTTAGCACTTGTTGCTACTTTTGGGGCCTTCCTCTTCCTTGACTCCACCAGCCATTGGGGTGGCTGGGGTAGATTTGTAGTTAGGACCTGAGCATCCAGATTCCCTTCTGAACTTGGCAGTGTGTTCCCAGAATGTACATTTTCTTTGGGCTCTTTCTCCTTTTCTTTCTCTTGTTCCTTTTCATGTTCCCTGGGACCTTCAATATTTTTTGCCATGCTGGCGTCCTCTACTGTGATGTTCGAAACTTCCCCGCCTGCATCTGTATCACTTATTTCTTCATGGATTTCCCTATCTTGTTGTTGTTGTTGTTCATCAGCCCTGCTTATTTCTTCTACCGGAATCTCTTCTTCTGCTAGGATATCTTGTGGGAGTGGGTGAGGTCATTGGCCAAAGTTTAGCAATGCGGCCACTTTCACTACCTCACCAAATGTACTCTTGGGAGCCTGACCTCTCAGAGTGACCAAAGGCATTTGGAGCATGATGACCAGGGGTATAGTTGATCCCATGGGTCCAGGTTCCCCGACCATCAGTTTCTTATCTATTATTTGCCTTGGTTGATCCTTGACCTCTTGGGCTGATGTTTCTTCTTGCCTTTCCTATTATTGTTGTTCCTCTTGTATTTCTTCCTGGACTTCCTGCTCTATTACAAGTTCTTGTTTCGGGATCTCTTGTTTTACAGGGATATCTTCCTTCTCTTGAGCGGTAATCTCCTCCACCGTGTGATCTATACCTTGTTGAAGGTCCATGAGCTCATCCGCTGAGAAAGTGTCATCAAAGTCATCACGCGGGGGTGAGGAGTCAGAAATATTTTCTAGTCTGGGAGAATCCAAACTGACATCTATGGGAGGCCAATCTGGCATACCAAGACTGGCGGCTGCGCTTGGTGTGGGGGTCACCTTCTTCTTTTTATTTCTCTTTAGTGGAACCCCAGTCTATAAAATGTTGGTAGACTCTACCTCGGCGAAAGTCTATCTGCTCATCATCGCGGCCAATGACAAGGATCCCGTCGAGTGAGAAGACGCCATCAGAGTTACGAGGAGGCCAGAAGATATCTGCGTGCTTATCTGTTGGTTGGCCAGCCTCTTCGACTCCATTTGTTGTTTTATTTGTACTATCAAAGGGGTGGGACCTTGGGGAGGTACCTTGGCTAGGGTGCCCTCTTTTTCTTTCCCTTTTCTCGTGCTAGGTCCAGCATTGGTGGAAGATGGAATGGCCTTTTTGACCATTGGTTTCTTTTGGGTGCTCTTGGGACACACCTGGGAAAAATACTAGTTACTTGCTTCTAAAATAGGGTGACATACCCCTTCAATTTTTAAGTCTTCAAGGGTGGCCCAGTCCACCAAAGGGAGATCTAACTTGTTTAACCCCTGCCCCTTATATGCTGGGTCTTCCAGCAGCCCGTCATCTGAAAATCCCTTCAAAAAAGTCTGAAGGTTGAGTGCCTTCATGAGTCCTTCGGACATGCGTAAATGTTGTCAGGCCCGGAGATCAAAAATATCTTGGTAGTCTGCCCAAAAATCTTGAATATCTACTTCATGTGGCGGGGATGCCTGGGGAAGTGCTATGGCAATCTTGCCTAGAGGATCATAGTTTTTCCTGCCGTTGTGGAATTCCACCAGTCCCAAGATTTTTAATTCATTATCTGCCTCCCTTCCCACGATGAGGTTGCACATATAATTTCTGCACAAAAATAGGAATGGGACATTGATGACCTTCTTCAATGTAAAGAAGTCATGCAGGTCCATCATTTGCCGACAGAACTCCAAAAGAATAATCCTATCCCCACAATATCGGGGAAGAAAATGGGGCTTCCCGGAGAAGCCGGTCACCCGAATGTAGGTTTGGTACTGGAACTGAATAAATTAGCGGTCATAGGTGCTGACCAAATTCATCGCCTCCTACGATAATCAGTACCCAGAATCCCGAGTAAGTGTTAGAATGTTTTGGTAAATGAAAGCATCATTTACCCAAAAAAAATTTAGGAAACTAAGTTCCCATTATATTTGGGGATAATGATCCCATGGTGTCAACTATCCTGGCCCATTTCCAAGTTCATCCACTGTTCCCAATCCTAGAAAATCTGGTCTTTGTTGGGCTAATGCCCATAGTACATATGATGTCATGTAAAACTTGGAACTCTAGACGACGCCCTTCAGCTACGTGTCCATGTGATTGGCTATGATAGTCGCCCAGTTGAAGGTCTGACTGTGAGTGGTGATGCAGTAAAAAAATTAGTACATCCATGCCAAGAAATCCTAGGCATGGGGCAATCCAAAGATCCTACACAAGAATACAATGCTCGCCTGAATGGGCTCTTTGAACTCCCCACGGGGAATTTCCAACTTCATCCTCCTACAATCCCTCTTTGGGGACTTCAGCCAATGGCTATTGAGATATTTCAGGGAGATAGGGGCAACGTCCTCAAACTCCTGCAATGTCTAGGCCTAATTTTGGATAATGGACCCATTGAACTATGGGATCCCCAGCCCTGAGGCAAAATTTGTTGCGTCTAGGGTGACAATTGTTGCCGGATACTGTAATGGTCGGGGATCTGAAAGAAGAACAATCTGAGTAGGTGTGTTGTACAAAGTTGCTAGTTGGAGTATTAACTCTGGTGATTGCACTGAACAAGGAAAGTTCACCACCTTAATGACGCCAGAGGCAGCCAGCTGAGTGGCCAAATTGTCTCCGGTGGCCTTCAACATGTAGACAACTTGGATTAAGCCTTGCATTTTAGCCTAAAGTTTGGGCTTTGTATCAGTTATTTCTCGGACTTTGGAATCCACCTTGGATCCCACAAGAACACCCTCCTTCAGGTATTTGGAGTTCAAGGGCAACTTTTCTAACATATTTTCGGCCTTGGTTTTTGTGTCCGCCCAGGTGGAAGTGGTAGGTAGCTCCGGGCTATTAGGAGGGGTGATTACCTCATACATCTTGATCGACTATCTGCAACCTGGAGACATGAAGAACAGGGGAGAAGCATGCCAGGAGCACTCTACATCAAGTCTACCCTCAAATGATCACAAACAGACACTATAAATCAACTTGTAATTGACCACTAAGCATAGAACAACTCACAGCCTAATCGTAGTTTAATTGCCTAAGAATCACTCTGAATGCTCTAAGTATTTTTAATCACAGTAACTGTGAAAGTGATGGGTAATTTCCATTTATACTCCTAGGGTAAAAACAAGTTACACTCTTCTCTGCAAACTCTAGAACAAGCAAACCCTCATACTCTAGGCCCGAGGATTGCATGCAGCTATGTCCTCTCATGAAAGAATGACATAGTGGGATAGAATCTCGGAGTCTAGGATCCGGCTCTGGAAAGAACAAAAAACTCTAGGACCGAGTCCCAGAGCATGAAAGATGAAAATAGAAAGAAAACAAACCTCACAGGAGGAAAAGACCAAAGGGAAAACAAAGGAAGAAGGAAAACAAGGCAAAAGCAAGCGAAAAGAGGGGACCCAATATTTTGCACATAAAAATGTAGAAACGGGTATGCAGGGCATAAAAAATGGCAACTATTTGGGACAAATGCCTTAGCACATTCGAGAACTATAGAATCTATGGTTAGCAAAATTGGAATCAATCTTTACTTAGGGTATCTTGTTTGCAAGGCGCAAGGTGTTTGAGAAAATCTGGCCTGTACATAATTCAATCCTTGGTTTTTTGTCAGTTGTGAAGTGTGTGCTTTGAAAGAAAAATCAAGCCCATGACCTCTAGGAGAAGTAGAGAAGAGGCACTAAATATATCAAACCAAAGTCATCAAATCTGCTCGTTTCCTCCAGATGTTAGAATTTTTTCCCTTCTCTAGTTCTCTTTATTTCTTTCTTTTCTTAGATGAGAAGGTGGCACTCCTTTCACCATTAACCTTAAGCTTAGCCAATTTTAACGATGGTAATTCTTTCACCTTTCCATCCACTTCAAATTTCTAAATAGGGGAGAAAAACTCCAGACCCAGAAATAATTTAAATGTTTTCATACTTGGGCCAACAAACTAGTGCAACTGATCTACTCTCAGTGTGTCTAATTACTTGTTTCTTTTGATTTTGATTTAATTGATTTCCAGACTTTTGGGGATGAATCCGATAAAGATTACTCATAGCTTGTTACCCAACTCACAAAATAACTCTGGAGCATGGACCAATTCCACCATGCTAACAATAGATTCCAAGTTCACCAAAAATTCAAAAGGTATCATTCTAGAGACTAGATGTTATGCGAAGCATACCGGTCTACAAAAAGGGGGAAAAACACTGGGAACCCGAAAAAGAAAGAAAAAATCTAAAAAAAATAAAACAAGAAGAAAAGGGGGTGGTCCCAAAGGACAACCAACAAAACTATTTACAAGGTATCCCAAACAGAGCACCGTGAAAGATATTTACAAGCAAGGCTTTACATAAAATACAACTCTAGACAAACTCATCTCATTCGAAATAATGCTTGAGGAACCATCCATTGACAGGCAATGGAATGACTTCTCCGATCATGGTACTAAGGGGATAAATATTTTCCCCATAGATTTTAGAGTCCAAGCCAGAGCCGTTGGAATTTGATGTGTTTTCCCTTCTTTTCTTGGGCTTTGTCCCACAAAAGGACTAAGTCTGAAATCTGAAAGGCCTTATACTGGGCTTGTCGGTCAAAGCATCATTTTACTACCGCTTGGTGATGCGCAAAGTGTTCAAGGGCTCCATCTCTTTGTTCTTCCATCACACCAGATTTAGGAGCCAAACTTCCATGATGTTGTCCCAGTTGCCGAATTCTTGCATGAACTGTAAAACTGGAATCTGTAAGTTAATGGGGAATACTAGGTTTTGGCCATAAACTAGGTGGAATGGGGAAGTCCCTAGGGCTGCCTTTATTCAGATACAATCCACCTAGAGAGTGAATCTAAGCTTTTGGTTCCAGTCCCGGGGATTCTGTTCCAATAGATGTTTGATCACCTCAAGTAAATTTTTGTTGGTTGATTCAGCAACACCATTCCCCTGAGGGTAATAGTTGCTAGAGAACTTCAAAGTGATCTTCTTTTCATAGGTCCATTTGAGTAATTGTGCCAAATAAAATTCCAGACCGTTGTCACACACTATAGCAAAAGGCATTCCAAATCATGTGATGATGTTTTCTTCCAGGAATTTTATGACTACATATGCTGTGTTATTTTTACAAGGGATCACTTCAGACCACTGGGTGCAATAGTCGGTTGCAACTAGAATGTATCGGTGGTTGGCAGATGAGTTGGGGTTGATTTCCCTGATAAATTCAAATGCCTATTGGGTGAAAGGTCTAGCTTCAAAGATCAGCTACAAAGGCATAGCCGGGTTCCACTCATGATGTACAATGGTCTAGCAAGTATGGAACTTCCTAACATGAGTGTAGACATCTTTAAAGATACAGGGCCAATAGTATCCAGCCCAAAGGATTTGATGGGCAGTGGCATCAACTAAGCCATGCACAGTTCCAAACTTCCCGTTAAACTCTTTGATTATCTTTGCAGCTTGAACCCTATCAATGCACCGAAGGTACACTCCTTTATAGTTCCTACAAAAAAGTGTGACATTTTTTTATCATTAAGTGTGCACTTTTCAATCGCAGGGTGTGACATTTGTTTGGAGGCAATCCCTCTGGGCATCTATTGTTCAATAACAAGTACACTAGGTCTATGTACTATGGATCCTGAGTGATGGAATCTACTGTATATGTTTGACATTCGATGTGTGGAATCTCTTCTGCCATCACTCTACATAGTCCCTGGCCTTGAACTATCTTCATGGGTTGCATTTCTAAATCATACTCTTAGAGGATGGCCATCCATTTCCCCCATCTTTCACCCAATTCACTCTGTATCAACAGGGATTTTACTGCCTGGTCCGGGATGATAGCATACACTTTGCTCCGGAGGATGTAATGCCAGAATTTCTTCACAGTGCGAATAAGAGAAAAGGCGTAATTCTCCAAAGGTGAATACTGGACTTCGGTGTTCTTAAAGGGGGAGCTCATGAAATCTATTGGTCATTCCTCCCCTTCAAATTTCTAGGTCAAAACTTCCATGATAGAATGCAGCGAAGCAAAGGAATAAATGTAAAAGGGGAGGGAATAGTTTGGATTAGCCAAGACTGGGGCCTCCACAATTATCTATTTGATCTGGGCGAACACCCGCTTTGCTTCAGGGCTCCACTCAATCTCAGTATCTTTCTTCATCATCTCATTGAATGGTTTTATGATCTTGGTGAATCCAGATATGAATCGCCGGACAAAATTGATCTTTCCAAAGAAATATCTCATTTCCTTCTTACTACCGGGTATTTGTAGATTTAGCAGCGCTTCAACTCTCTCAAGGTCAATGGATATACCCTTCTTGGAGATGATATGCCCAAGCAACTTCCCTTCAGTGACCCCAAATATGCATTTCTTAGGGTTGAGGGATATTCCATACCAGTGACATCTCTCACAAATCTAGGCAAGGTGGGTGGAATGATCACGCTTTTCCTGGGAAAAGACAGTCAAATCATCCATATAGATGATTATACACTAGTTCATTAGGCCCTCAAACGCAATGTCCATAGCCTTCTGAAATGTGGCTCCTACGTTGATCAGGCCAAAGGGAATTCTCCAGTAGGAAAACATTCCCCATTTTATGGTAAACTTCATTTTGTCTCTATTCTCATATTCAACCATGAATTGGTTATACCCGGAGTACCCATCCAAGAAAGACATCATTTTTGATCCATTCACAATTTGCAATACCTCATCCAAAAAGGGGAGAGAGTGATTATCTTTCTTGGAAGCTTTGTTTAAATTTCAAAAATCCACGTAAAGGCAGATCTCACCGCTTTTCTTCCTCACAGGGACTAGGTTGGCAACCCACGTAGTATGCCAGATTAGGAAGATTATCCAGGATGACAGTAATTTTTGAACCTCCTAGTGAATCAAAGGCTCGATCAGTGGGTTGACCGATCATTGCTTTTTCCAGAAAGGTTTAGCATCAAGTTTTAGTGGGATAGTATGAGTCATGATGGATGTATCATATGTCTTCAGATCCTCATACCCCCACGCAATTACATCTATTTATTCTTGGAGAACTATGAGAATCTTCTCCTTCTCCCCTGGGGAGCAAGAGGTGCCAATGTGTATCATTTTCTCTTCACCAGACTGGCCGATATTCACCTTTTCAAATTTTCCTCCCTCAGAGGAGGACGATATCTTTTCCTGGCCTTAAGGGTCCAAGTCAAAGATTCATTCAAGTTGACCACACCCTTAAGGTTGGTGTTGGTTGGTAGATCCATGATCCCGTCATCTTTATCACCCTGCCTAGTATCATTGCGATCTCTCTGCTCCACTATCTGGTCTTCAAAGACACCAACATTGGCCATGAAGGCCAGGATATGTTGATCATCTTCAAAGACCTAAAAATGGGTGACATTGTCTGGGATGGATGGGGTGGGGATCATCTCAACAGAGAATTTCTAGAGTCGGGAGCCACCCATTGGCTCAAGCGTGCTGGCGGAAATGGAAAGGACATCCAGGATATAATTCTATCTTTGGGGAATAAGATCAATGCCAAAGGCATCAAAATCCTCAATAAGGCTCCATGCCCAGTTGCGGTATGTGGCCAGCCTTTTGTCGTGACAGGTGTATTGACTCCAGACCTGCTTTACAATCAACTCTGAATAACCCAAAGCCCGGAGGTGAGTGATTCATTTCCTTAGTGCAAATAGAAGTCCAAGAACCAAAGCCTCATACTCCATGACATTATTTGTGTAATTAAACTACAACCTATAAGATGCGAGGAAGGATTTACCCCGTGAGTTGATCAATTCCACTCTAGCCCCACAACCTTGTTTGGATCAGGACCCGTCAAACTTAAGGGTCCACAAGTCATGATTTGTTGTCTAGGGCTGAGAAGATGAAGTGGTCTTTGGATTATTCTTGGGAAGGTTGGGAGGAGCTCCCTCCAGTGCTAATGATACGCGGGTGAGGCTTATCTTTGGAGAGATTTTTGGTTGAGATTCCTAGACCGGTGGTGCCAATGAGGCATCACCGACAAAAGTATTGGGTCATAGGGAAACAACTATGGGTTCTTCCTTCCAAAGGGCATTAATGTGTCAAGTGGCAGTGGAAAGACAAGGCTCACACTCTAGCTTTGAATGCTTTTGGTAATGCACCTGACACCAGGTGCCAGACAAGAGTGTGGCGGAGTCGCTGTAGCACCCTGAGAGTTAACCTTGACCCCTAATTTTTCTTGTAGGTCTCGGGTTCTCTAAGAGACCATGGGGTCCTCCCCAGGGGTGAAATCAAATGTTAAGATCTCAAGGGGTTGGTACACCCTGGGGGAAGTCTCAGAGAAGAGGACATCATTTACCCTCCAGACTTCGGTGAGGGCCTGTTTCATTCGGGGCTCACTTTCAACCCGAATCTGGTTAGATTCTGCCTCCCAGGGGAGCCATAAGTGGGAAAAGTTGGTCGAGAAATATCCATTCAAGAACTTGGACCAATTGTGACTTAATAACATCCCATAAGTCTCTGGGATGTCCACCACCTGGATGTCAATCACGCTGGCTATCTTGGGGTCCTAGATGAGTTGAATCTAGATGTTTTTTAGTTCACCCACCATTTTTATAGTAGTTTTATCCAGCTGGATTACTGCACCATTAGACAGTGTGGGGCGAAATCTAAGCTTCTAGCATATGGATAAAGGCATGATATTTCCAGAAGCCCTGGAGTCTACCAGGAAATTATGTATATTCTTCCCTTGTATGTTCAAACCTAGCAAGAAGGGAGGATCCTCAGTGTTACCCTAAAAGACAGCCACATTGGCATCTTTGAAAGAGACAGTCTTGGGTGGGCGACTGATGGTTTTTGGGTTTCCCAAGAGCTTTAAAAGAGACTTCTTCTACTCGGGATAGTTCAGAAAAAACTCCATCAAGGTCATGGAGGTGGTAGTTTGTTCTAATGCCTTCATGATGTTGAACCTTCCTCCCAGGAATTGGTGGCTTCCCTCGGCTGGGTTCTTAGCTTGGTTAGAGCCAGGGCCTTAAGGAGGGAAAAACTGATTAGTCATGTTGTCCTGGGGAGGATTATTTTTGGGAGGCGTGGGTGTGTAAATTGGTGCTTTACCAGTCTGACTCTGAGTGTTGTAAGGAGTCCGTGGGTTGGTGAAGGCATTGGCCTCAAAGGCTGGAATAGATTCATCAAAGAACCCCTACAGTTTGGGATCTTCTTCATCTTCCTTATCTATTCCAAAGAAGATGGTCTCACAGGTGAAGGTACCGTGAGTGGGATCTTGTATAGGAGGCTCTGGGGGAGTAGGATCAGAAGTTTGTTGTCTGTCCAGCTGGGAAATCATGATGAATTTCTCCAGTGTGGCACAATTTACCTCATTATGAGATTCTGTGTCATGGAATATACACCAGTTGGTCATAGGTTGGAAGTCTATGACTGAAATAAAATGGGAAGGTCAAGCACTACCCTGATTGGTGTTTTGGTTTGGAGGAGGACCTCCAGTGCTAGCATTGTTGTTCCATTGCTATTGACTAGGCCGGGGCCCATTGTTAAAATTTCTTCCTCTGACACTATTTTTTTGTTGGCTAAAGAAAATATTCCCTTTCTAGGATTTGGTGTTGTGGGATGCAAAGGACCCTGCCTTCAGCTGACCCATGTCCACAGACAGTGTAGAAAACATTCGTCGTAGGGATTCAAACTCGGTGGTCAACTGGGTATTTGTGTCACAATGTGACGGTTGTTGTTGTTGGTTTCTCAGAAAAGGGGCAGCATTTGTCAGAGTTGAGGGCGGAAAAACTTGGGATGGATATCCATACCAGGCCTACTAGTCTATCAGAGGTGGTGGGGGATTCATGGCCATCACGGGGGCACCCATTTCCTGATTGGGGTTATATCCCCTGGTGTAAGAAGTTTCGCTGTGTATCATGTTAAATGGCATGCTCTGTCCAATCCCACCTGGAGATTTGTTAAGACTACAGGACAACTCCAAGGCCAGGTTGTAAACCTTCGCCAAAGTATCCTGGTCACCCAGGGCGGTAATTTTCTAGAGGAGAGTAGCAACGAAAGGGTCCATCATGTTAGGATAGGTCTGGATAGTTACATCCGTGAATCAGATGAAGGGACCCATCCACCGTTTCAAGGCGCATTGGAACCAGTGGTTGAATGTTGCATGGGGCTCATTTAGTTCCTTCTTGAAGGAAATGAACTAGTTGTGGGACCACACTGGGTCCACATGTATGCGGAATGCATCTAGGAAGGCATCCTCCACGTCTTGCCAACTATTGATGGAGTTGGCGAGAAGGTTAAGGTACCAGTTTAGCTTGTTTTGCACCAGGGACAGAGGGAACATTTGAGTCACAACATCTTGATGTTGGATCCAGTGTTGGTTCATGGCATCTTTGTATGCCTGCAGATTCTCTTCTATGGTTCATGAGCCTAAATGCTCATATCGGGGACAAATATTTTTTGGGTGCGCAGGAAGATCATTGGCTACACCCAGAAAAGTTCCCATCGGGGACCCAGTGTTTCCAAAATATGCAGCCATCGGGGGCGTTGGGTTTTGACTAGGTTGAGTGTTAATTCCTGGGGCCGTCTGGGGAGCTTGAGTATTCTGAGCTGTAGTATGTCCCCAGACAATGGTCACTGGTTTGGCTTTTAGGGTCTATTTCCTTTGAGAAGGAGGCTCGAGTTCAACAAACCTTCTGAGATTGGGAGCTGATCTAAGGATTCTTTCAAATCTCGTGGGTGAAAATGATCTAATCCCACTAAAGGTTTGACTCCTACAACTATGGCTTGGGGAACCCTCGGGCGGTGTAAAATCAAAATCCTCAGAGAGGGAAAAATTAATGCCCTCTTTCTAGCACCAGTTTCTGTTGACATGACTTTGTGACCAGGTCCGCCAATAGATGTAAGTTGTCACCGTGTACCAGGGTACTGGCCAACTTTGCCTATAAAGGTTGTCTAGGGAAATGAGATTCCCTGAGCCTTCAAGCACATGAGAGTCAGGTCTCGACAGTGCAAGAGCTTAGTTGGGAATGTGACTATTTTGTTTGGGGGGATAGCTGGTTATCTTGGCTTGTCTTCTATAGGGATTTGAATAAGCTGGGTTTCCTGCAAGCATTTACTAACTTTACCAAATAAACTTCAAAACATACTACAAGGTTAGAAATATTCCATCTACCTATAGTTATGCCAAACATTCAAAACATCAACCATGCTTTAACATGCTACACTAAATACTGAAGAAACATAGAACCATCAATTCATATTTAATCAATAGCAAGGAAAAGAAGGTCGTTAATCTACTTGAACTATTAGAGAAAGGGACATAAAGAACATGAAACATAAAATACTATTAACCCAGAGATCAGAATGCTAACAACATCATTGATAGAATCCTTCCTTCTTCATTAACAAGTTTCCAACAAGCACTGTTGCGTACAACAATGGTGGCTCCAGGGGAGCATTGAACTACTAAAAGCTTCTAAAAACTAAGGAGCATTGAGCTCTGCAACTGAGAAAACCAAAATGCTATTAGTTATGGACTACAAAATCATCAATTTCACTGACCCTTGGAATGAGGTCGGACTTATTATTTAGACACAAGTTTTGACCTAAAAACTAACCTAACTTACTTAACACTTAACAATATAATACTATTTCTGGTGGCTGGTACTACCTATGCCACATTACAAAAGACCTCAAGATGGCGAAGGTCTGACATGTTAGAAGAATAAGACAAGGAAGGAGGAGTGGAAGAATCAGTCTTGATAAGAGAACTAGGAGGAGAAAAGAAGAAAACTGATCCCCCAAGGATCGAGGCTACATGTCTCATTAATTGGAAAAGTGGCTCATTGTCTTTGATGCGCCAGGTGTTATGTTGGAGCGGCACCTTGGGAAGACCACCTGTCAGAACCATCCTCTAAGCCAATGTGCCTCATTACGGTTACCTACTTTCTAACATCTTTATTAATCATCTGATAGTGACCGGTTGGCTTTAGGAACTGAGATACTGGTCGCTGAAAGAATACAAAATTGTGGGATCTAAAACTCTGGGACCCAGAAGCTTGCGCCCCAAAGAATAAAGAATGCAACCGATACATGGTTGATGGGATTCTCCAGACTCCGAAGAAATTTATTATTCCTTACTATTTTTCAATGTCTCCAACACCTGGCTTATGCCTTCTTCATCTATATATTTAATACTGTCCCATCGAATGCGAACAACCTCCAATGTTTCCTTAACATCTTCGGCCCCATTCCAGAATTCATCCACCATTTTTATGGCATCATGCGACTGGATCATTATCTTGGATAATCTAGACAACCTTCCCTGGTCAAAATCTCTGGTAGCCGGATACAGGGACTCCATCCATTCATCAAATTTGTTGAGGACGTAGTCCTCTAGAGTGCACGTTTTGGTGGTGAAGGGATCGACCTGCGATATTCCAACCACAAATGCTTGAAACAAGCCTAAGGGGTATTGGGTCGCGGTCACCTTTTCTTTCAAGGCCTTGACTAGTTCCTTGCACACCTCAATTTTGAGGCCAAGTCTGGAGTATTGGGCCTGGAGGGAATCATCTGATTCATCTCCCAAAATCCCCGCCTCTATGGCGGCTTCTTCCCCGATGTTGCAAATTTCTTCCAACCCGGCCTTCCACTTTTCATACTTCACCAAATCTTGCTCCCATATAAGAATGGAGCCATTTTCTTGGCCGATAAGGGTTTCAACCCAATAAAGGTCTAGAAGGGATGTCGCTAGAAATTGTCTTATGGCGGCTACCTACTCAATGACCCACCCATCTACAGCCCGTGCCTTCTTTTTCATGGGCCAAAGAGAATCCACGTCACCCTGTGCAAGTGGCAATCAGGAGGAAGGGGTTCCCGGGTAGATCTCAGCCACAAGCTATGTAAGTTCTACCATAAGTGCAAGGAGATTGGCATTAGTCTCTCTTTCCTCCTTCAACCTCTGCCCCTGCTTGATATTTCTGGCCTCTGCTACCTTGGTGGCCTCCCTTAGCAAGTCCAGTTCACCTTGCTTGTCTCTCCTCCCTAGTGCCACTTCTGTGATGTTATATTCTTTGAGCCTTACGACCACTGCATCTGCACCTGGAGGGGGTGTTGCGATAGTCACAACTATATTTCCCACCGACCTAGTCTAGAGAGTATTGACTGTCTGTGCTTTCTTGGGCTTCTGGGCCTCTACATTTCTGGCCATCATTTCAGCCAAGGAGAACAAAGCTCTTGTTGCTACTACTGGGGCCTTTCTCTTCCTTGACTCCACCAGTCATTGGGGCAGCTGGGGTGGCTTTGCAGTTAGGACCTGAGCATCCAGATTCCCCTCTGAACTTGGTAGTGTGTTCTCAGAATGTATGTTTTCTTCAGGCTCTTTCTCCTTTTCTTGCTCTTGTTCCTTTTCTTGTTCCCCAGAACCTTTAGTATTTTTTTCCATGTTGGCATCCTATGTTGTGATGTTCGGAACTTCCCTGCCTGCATCTGTATCACTTGTTTCTTCGGGGATTTCCCTATCTTGTTGTTGTTGTTGTTCTCCAGCCCTGCTTATTTCTTCTGCCAAAATCTCTTCTTCTGCTGGGATATCTTGTGGGAGTGGGTGAGGTCATTGGCCAAAGTTCAGCAATGTGGTCACTTTCACTACCTCACCAAATGTACTCTGGGGAGCCTGATCTCCCGGAGTGACCAAAGGCATTTGGAGCATGATGATCGGGGGTACAGTTGATCTCGTGGGTCTGGGTTCCCTGACCATTAGTTTCTTATCTGTTATTTTCCTTGGTTGATCCTCAACCTCTTGGGTCGGTGTTTCTTCTTGCCTTTCCTACTCTTGTTGTTCCTCTTGTATTTCTTCCTGAACTTTTTGCTGTGTTGCAGGTTCTTGTTCCAGGATCTCCTATCCTACAGGGATATCTTCCTTCTCTTGAGTGACAATCTCCTCCACCGCATGACCTATACCTTGTTGAAGGTCCACAAGCTCATCCGCCAAGAAAGTGTCATCAAAGTCATCATGCGGGGTTGAGGATTTAGAAATATTTTCTAGTCTGGGAGAATCTGAACTGACATCTACGGGAGGCAAATTTGGCATACCAGGGCTGGTGGCTATGCTTGGTGTGGGGTCACCTTCTTCTTTTTATTTCTCATTAATGGAACCCCGGTCTCTAAAATGCTGGTAGAATCTACCTCGGCGTAAGTCTATCTGCTCATCATCACGGCCAACAACAGGGATCCCACTGGGTGAGCAGAAACCATCGGAGTTACGAGGAGGCTAAAAGATATCTGCATGCTTATATGTTTGCTGACTAGCCTCGCTGACTCCATTTGTTTTTGTAGTTGTACCATTAAAGGGGTGGGACCTTGGGGAGGTACCTTGGCTGGGATGCCCTCTTTTTCTTTCCCTTTGCTTGTGCTAGGTCCAGTGTCGGCTAAAGATGGAATGACCTTTCTGACCATTGGTTTCTTTTGGGTGCTCTTGGGACACACCTGGGAAAAATACTAGTGACTTACTTCCAAAATAGGTTGACATACCCCTTCAATTGTTAAGTCTTCAGGGGTGGCCCAGTCCACCAGAGGGAGATTTAACTTGTCTAACCTCTACCCCTTGTATGCTGGGTCTTCCAGTGGCCCATCATCTGAAAAGACCTTCAAAAAATTCCAAAGGTCGAGTGCCTTCATGAGTCCTTTGGACATAAGCAAATGTTGTCGAGCCCAGAGATCAAAACTATCTTGGCAGTCCGCCCAAAAATCTTCAATATCTACTTCATGTGGCGGGGCTGCCCGGGGAAGTGTTGTGGCAATCTTGCCTAAAGGATCATAGTTTTTTCTGGCGTGGTGGAACTCCACCAGTCCCAAGATTTTAAATTCATTATCTTCCTCCCTTGCCATGGTGAGGCTACACGTATAATTTTTGCACGAAAATGGGAATGGGACATTGATGACCTTCTTCAATGTAAAGAAGACGTGTAGGTCCATCATTTGCTGACAAAACTCCAAAAGAATAATTTTGTCCCCGCAATACCGGGGAAGAAGATGGTGCTTCCTGGAGAAGATGATCACATGAATGTAGGTGTGGTGCTGAAACTGAATAAAGTAGCGGCCATAGGTGCTAACCAAATTCATCGCCTCCTATGATAATCGGTACCCAGAATCCCGAGTAAGTGTTAGAATGTTTTGGTAAATGAAAGCATTATTTACCCGATAGAAATTTAGGAAACTAAGTTACCATTGTATTTGGGGATAATGATCCCATGGTGTCAACTGGCATGACCCATTTCCAAGTTCACCCACTGTTCCCAATCCTAGAAAAGATGGTCTTTGTTGGGCTAATGCCCATAGTACGTATGATGTCATGTAAAACTTGGAACTTTGGATGACGCCCTTCAGTTGTGTGTCCACATGATTGGCTATGATAGCCACCCAATTGAAGGTTTGATTGTGAGTGGTGATGTAGTAAAGAGAGTAGTACATCCATGCTAAGAAATCCCAAGCATGGGGCAATCCAAAGATCCTGCACAAGAATACAATCCCCGCCTGAATTGGCTCTTTGGACTCCCCACGGGGAATTTCCAACTTCATCCTCCTACAATCCCTCTTTGGGGACTTTAGCCAGTGGCTATTGAGATATTTATGGGAGATAAGCACTGTGTTCTCGAACTCCTACAATGTCGAGGCCTGATTCCAAATAATGGACCCATTGAACTGTGGGATCCCCAGCCCTGAGGCAAAAGTTGTTGCGTCCAGGGTGACAATTGTTGCTGGATACTGTAATGGCTGGTGATCTGGAAGCAGAATGGTCTGAGTAGGTGCATTGTATAAAGTTTCCAGTTGGAGTATTAACTTTGGTGATTGCACTGAATAAGGAAATTTTACCGCCTTAATGATGCCGGAGGCAGCCAGGTAAGTTGCCAAATTGTCTCTGGTGGCCTTCAACCTGTAGATGACTTAGATTAAGCCTTGCATTTCAGCCCAAAGTCTGGGATTTGTATCAGTTATTTCCTGGACTTTGGAATCCACCTTGGATCCCATGAGAACACCCTCCTTCAAGTATTTGGAGGTCAAGGGTAGCTTTGCTAACATCTTTTCAGCCTTGGTTTTTGTGGCCGCCCGAGTGGAAGTGGTAGGTAGCTCCGGGCTATCAGGAGGGGTAATTACCTTAGACATCTTGATTGACTATCCGCAACTTGGAGACATGAAGAATAGGGGAGAAGCACACCAGGAGCACTCTGAAACAAGTCTACCCTTGAACAATCACGAATGGACACCACAAATCAGCTTGTAATTGACCACTAAGCACAGAACAACTTGCAGCCTAATTGTAGTTTAATCGCCTAAGAATTTCTCTGAATGCTCTAAGTATTTTTAATCACAGTAACTATGAAACTGATGGGTAATTTTAATTTATACTCTTAGGGTAAAAACAAGTTACACTCTTCTCTGCAAACTCTAGAACAAGAAAACCCTCGGACTCTGGGCCTGGGGATTCCATGCAGCTATGTCCTCTCATGAAAGAATGACATAGTGGGATAGAATCTCGGAGTCCAGGATCCAGCTCTGGAAAGAAGAACAAACTCTAGGACCAGGTCCCGGAGCATGAATGATGAAAATGGAAAGAAAACAAACCTCACGGGAGGAAAATCCCAGAGGGAAAACAAAGGAAGAAGGAAAACAAGGAAAAACCAAGCAAAAAGAGGGGACCCAACATTTTGCACACAAAATGTAGGGACAGTTATGCAGGGCATAACAATAATTTCATGCAAATGGGTAGATATTTGTCTCACCTTCCCACAAATAAGCAAAGATATGATAGGTTTCTAGGAACATGATACTTCCTTATGTTGGTTGGTTACTTCTGACCGACAATGTTTGCAGATTATTTTGAATTGGTTAAAAAAATGTTTAAAATGTCAGTTCTTCATCAGAAGATGAAAGAAAACCCATTGTGGTTGATGAGCCCTTTGCCCAATGGGGCTTGGAATTTATTGGAATGATCAATCCCTCCTCAAGTGCTGAGCACAAATTAATTCTAATAGCCACAAATTACTTAACTTGGTGGGTAGAAATCGAACCACTCAAGAATGCGATAAAAAATGAAATTGTCAGTTTTCTCGAAGAACTGGTTACAAATTTTGGTCCCCCTAAAATGATATTTTTTCAATTTAAGGGCCTTTTTTGGGAGTAAGATGTATGAATTTACAATAAAGAAAGATATTTTCCTAAAAACATCTTTAGATTATTATCCTCAGGGAAATGGGCTAGCTGAGTGGATGAACAAGAATTTGATAAGAATAATTAAAAGAGTCTACTCTAGACATGACCGTGAATGACATAAGATATTACAAAATACTTTGCGGGCATACCAGATAACTCCAAATTAAGTCCTCAAGACCTCGCCCTGCTAATTATTCTATGTAAAATAAGTGCTCCTCCCAATTTCAATAGAAATTGTAGTTTTTTAGCTCCTAAAACCAATCAAAGTCGAAGAGGATGGCACAATGAATGTAAGGTTGGCATAATTTATTAACTTACAGGAACAATGTGAACAAGGCCCATAATTCCTTGACAAATCATCAAGGATTTTTCATGCAGTGGTTTGACAAAGGTCGTTGAACCCAATTTTCAAAGAGAATGACCTAGTCCTAAAGTATAATGAAAGAGTAGCTAAGCCAGGTCAACATGAAAAGTTTAATTCTCTATGGGAGGGTCCCTTTCACATTTCACATTATAAACAAGGAAATTCTATTGTGCTAGAAGATATGGAAGGTAATACTTTTGAGATCTCGATAAAAAAGATCCACCTCAATCATTTTCATTAATGGTATTTGTTACCCCCATGTACATAGTAGCTTAGTCGTGCTTCTTGTTTAATAAGTACCGCCAGGTAAATTCACTTTGTTGTCAATCCCTAGTCTCTCTAAAATTTGGGCCTTCCCTTTTCCCCCATATTTGGCATTTTATATATTCCTACACATTTTAAAATGATCATATTTCTATCTGTCATGTCAAGTCCTCAACGCTTGTCAATGCCTCTTTCTTTTCAAATGGTGACAAGTCTAGGTAATTTGTAATCCCCTTTTTCTATTTGCATAACCCATGAAAACCAAAGAAAACAATACATATGCATGAGTAGCTATCAATCTTGCATTTATTTTCCTATTTTCAAAGCTAGGAAATTAAAATTAGTTTCAAAAGAAAATCTTTGAGAAAATATTTTAGAGTGGGTTGCCAAAGTGAAACTCTTTATCACTCTATTTAAAAATGGCTTCTAGAAATGTTTCCATGAGTGGGAGTACCCTTATTTATCCAAAAACTACAAGGATAGTATATGTGTTGGTAGATACATCACTCGCTGGGGCACCCAGGTTGTCAAAAGCTAAACCTGAGAAAATAGAAATCACAAAGATTGAGAATGCTAGAGATCCCATGTTGGTCAAAGATCCTACGGATGATGTCCAAGACCCACAGTCAGCCATGAATAGTAGAGGCCTAAAAGAAGGAGTTCTATAATTGATAAATAATACCAAATACACCTAATTTGGTTCAATAATTTAGCATAGTATCTTGCCTCAATACATGGGTTTGAATGTTCATCCATGCCCAAAGTTAATTGAAGCAATGACAAGGCATTTTGATGTACAAAGTGGAATTTATAGAACGATCAGCTAAAGGTGATCACAAGCCTAGCTATGGTGAGGAGCATGATTTGCATTACCCATGAATTGAATAATAAAATTATCTTTGGCAAAACAAAGATCAAATATGAGTGGACTTATACTACGGGTTCTCGTGATTTCCTTGAACAAGAAATATAGAATAAAATATCTGCTATGTCGAGGTTTCCAATGTGCTTTACAAACTTCAAGGGTGATTTGAGGGACATTTTTCCTATGTTGTATTTAATTTGTGGAATGGATGGATATGATACTATACATAAGTTCCAAGTGGCCATGACATATTGGTTAAAATATCTTTCAAATCTCTTTCAAGTCCTAACATCTAGTATAATTTTTCTAATGTTATCGCAGAGAGCATAACCAAACAACTTATGGATTTTCAAATCTTCCCTATTTTTAGGTACCAATATCCCTTGGTTCACATGATTTATATCATAATCTTGATTTATTTATGAGTTTCTTGACTCTGGATATGGGAGATATAGCTGGAAGGAAAAAGCTTGTCTTTGTTTGAACTTTGTTTTTGAACAAACCCTATGATTATGATATTTTCCTGGTGTATTTCTTGAGACCCACCATGTGTGCCATTTTGGACCAACTTGATGGAGGTAGACTCACTAATGCTAAGGTCTCTTTGTTACAGAGATGTGAAATTATTGTATATTGGAGCCAAATTTGTTATAATTAGGGTTTATGGTTTCACAGAGAAACCATTTTTGCTCCCTGCTTTTTTTTTCCTAATAGAGTCTTGGCCTTAGAGGTTTTCAAGAATATTTATGTAGTCAATGAGAAAATGGGTGCAGGAAGGAACAAAATAATGATTTAAAAACCACCAATTGCATATAGTGGTGTGAACCTGAACAAATGAAAAGTTGAGTTTTTGTTGAAATCGAAGTTGGCTTAGCTCGGTATTTTCTTGCTATATGATTTCTGGGATTTTAACCCAAACAATTGTTTTTCTAATAGATTCAATGTTATTATTCACCAACCCCAACTATACTAGGAGATAAAGTGGATTCCTTCTCAAACATCACCAAATGTCTTCATAGACCTATCCTCTAAGTACTTTGGTACTAGACCTTCGTGGCTAAGGTTTTACAAGGCAATGACCACTTATGACCCCACCTTTAGGATATCTCTAAATTTAAAAAAGATTATAAAGGGAGAAGGTTGGTTAGAAGAGAAAATTGTTTCCTCTTGGATTTACAAGCAATAAATCAAACAATGTTATGTTCCTTATAATAATACTAATTTTAATGGAATATTTGAAGAAAAATTGGATGCTAATCACAAAGAGGCTTCTGATTATGGCGGATCTGAATAGGAAGAATCAATCCCTTTTGTTTCTAATCCTCCTTGAGAGAGATCAATATAATCAATGTAAAAAGTGGAGAAACCCAAAAAGATGGTAGTGTCTCAAGGAACATAAGAGGCATATCAGGATATGAGAGTCTCAAAGGGAAAAGAGTCCTAGAGATTGTTTTTCAAACAAATGTGGAGGTCTTATAAGAAGAGAAGACACTTGAATCTTGATTCTCCTCACGAGAAAATAAGTAGAAGATCACACAAAATCAATATAAAAGAGTCAAAGGAAGAGGAGGAGGAACCAGTCCCAGCTAGAACACAAATAGTTTCCATGCCACTAGTGGTTCCTCAAGTAATTTTTGTCTTGCCCTCCTGTCCTCTCAATCTTTGATTTCTTCAGGTATAGTGTGTATAGTCTCCCCTATTTAGGGTATATCCAATCATGTATCCAAAATTTATAATCTCACTCAACTTGTCTTTGTTTCCCCTTTAAGTGCTAAAACCATTCCTTTATTTTCCCCTTTTAGTGTAATATCCCCAATGTTAGCTCCCCTTAGTACTTATGCTAAGTCAACCCTAGTAACGCTTCCCCTAGTCCCTCTCCTAGGTTATCCATTAACCAGGTAGGAAGGCATAACCCATTAATGTTATATAAATTCATTTTAGTAACACCAAACATGATAGGTTAGACATGGTATAGAAAATGAAAAATAGGGAAGATAGTCAGCCAAATACTACCAATTTTAGCTCCTTGTATAATGAAAAGAGGAAAGTGTTCATTATGGTGTCTATAATCCCAAATGCATAGGGAAATATCCAAAGCTAAATGATTCCTAAATAATATAACACATACATAATTTCCTTAGACCTCAATCTAGGAAAGCCTCAAGATAGAGTTGAATTAATGGAAGAGTCCTAGAGGGTGGTATCCAAAGATTAGTTGAATCTTACTTAGAACCTGGAAAGAAAGAAAAAGACCTGCAGAATGCAAAAAAACATTATGGACAACTATAAGGAAATAAAGGCCCTTTAGAAAAATATCATGAGGCTACAAAATGATCTACATGAGAAAACCTTCGAAGAGCTTGAAAAAGAAAGAGAAAGCTCAGCAAAGGTTCATCAGGAGCCAGATAGGGTCAAGCTTGTCAATGGTTAGGAGAAGGAAAATTTATCTCAATAATTGCATACCAGGGAACACAAGTTTTCCCAATTCAAGTAGTCTTTGAATGATGCCACGAAGAGCTTACAAGACAAATATTATGTTGGAATTTGGTGAAGATGATCTGAGTGTTGATCATGGGAATGTATTGGGGTGTTATCATTGTTGAAAACATGATCTATTGGGAGTATGAGATTATATTTACCAGTGGTGTTGAAGGATCAATTGATGAATTGAGTAAGTGTTCAGTCAATCAGGCAGAAGAAAGAATGTAAGGAACAATCAACCGTATCTGGCATTTGAGACTGAGTTAAGATGTGTGATCATACACTTAAAACATACAGAGGCATATACTACTACATCTCTGATTGCATCAATTATTGTGAATATTGGATCAAGTTATTAATGATTTAAGTGACACTGGCAGAAGAACAGAGGACATGCAGAGTTTGTTTGGTTAGATTGACTAACCGATCACTTTAATATTATAAATGTTTGATTTATGACTTGTTTAATGTTGTGTTGACTTTATTAAGTTGACCAATGCATTTTGGAGTGATTGAATTTGGGTCTTATGTTGGTGGGTAAAACATTTTAGGGGAAAATGTTAACTTTGATAAAGTTGTTATAAAAGAAGGATGAGATTGAGATTTAGGGTTAATGAGGTGATGTTTAGATATAGAGATAAGAGATGGTGATTGTGTAAAGCTATTGAATGTTGAAGGAGGTGTTGTGATAATAATTGAAGTGGATTCGTAAAATAGAGAGTGTCATTTTCAAATAAGTTATTCTTGGGTATTTCTCAAGGTAGGCCCTAACAAGTTTGCAGCTTAAATCCTTTAACAATTTCACTCCTAATAGGGTGAGAAGGATCTTTAACATGATCTAAAGCATAAATCCTCTAACAAGGTAACTCTCAAAAGGAGTTTTAAATCCTTTCAAAAGGTAGTTCTTAACAGGACTTGTATTAGCTCTTAACCAGGCCTAAGGTACTCTTAATCGGGTATGCCCTTAATAGTGCATATTTCTTTGGAATACTAGTGAAATTTTTGGATACCATTCCACACATGGTTTTCTCCTTCTAATAAGGGTTTCCATGATAAAATTATTGTGTGTTGATTCTACATTGTGTCAATGCTTTACTTGTTAAGTTTCTACATATTATTCTCATTTGCATGTATGGTATCATGGAATCTATTAAAGAAGAATTTCAGATTTGTGGTTGCACTAATTCAACCCCCCCCCTCTCAGTGCCTTTAAAGGCTAACAATTTGTATCAGAGCCTTGTTCCCTTTAATATTCCTAATAACTTAGGGAGGATCCTTAAAGAAAATATGGAGGGTTTGTTGAAGCACAAGAGGCAACTCAAACAAGTTGGATTTCTCATTGAGGAATTGAAAAGAAAATTGAAGTAGTCAGGAGATTTTTGAGAAATTAACTGAGATTCAAGAATACATTGAGAAACTATCTGAACAAGGTGGACCTGATGAATCTAAAGCAGCCTTGGAAGAACTATCACAAGAGAATGACAAGCTGCATAAGGACAAGAAGAATATCAATAGAGAACTAGAAGTTTTTTCAATCAGTATGGGTGAAGAAATGGAAGAAATTAAGGTAGTAGAGGAAGCACAGATAATTGCAAAAAAATCCCAAAAAGATAAAGTAGACAAGATTTTCAAATCTGAACAAGAGGTTGGTTGATGCAGAGGGTTTGGTACTCTAAAGCTTTTCCTCACACCAAGATGCTTATTTGTCTATCCCAACCATCCAATGGTTGTTCCTTGTTGAATATTCCTTCAATTAGGATCTCCAAGACCCTCACTACCAACTTATCCTCCAAGGTAGAGTTGGTCTTTAGAAGATTCCAAAGTTTCTCGGCTTAACTAGTCCAACTAGTTCACCAAATGCCTAGTTTTATTCACTATAACTCCTCCTAGAATGCCAAACCTCTGCTTAGGATCTTCCCATACATGTAATCAGAATCTTACCTATATTCTTGGCCCATCCAAGGTCATTTTTCACCCTTTCCAACACTTCTAGACTCATCCCCAATCCAATTGGTCTCAATTTAACTAGGAGGCCTAATTGCCTAATTCCTAGTAGGTCTATTTTCACAGTTTTAGGGCTATTACTCCAACACTCCAAAAATGACCCCACAAAAGACCTTGAAAATATTTAAGGTATCAACCCACACTATCATAATCCAAAACTCTAACTCTTGAAAGCACCCATAACCCTAGTTTCTTGCAGGCCCTAGATTTTAGCCTATTAATTAGGCCTCTGGACCAGTCAACATAAACAATTTTTAAGATGATCTCCAACTTCTGATTCACCTCCTTCCACCTTTGAATACTTTTAGGAGACTATCTAGGGCATCTAAAAATTCCACTAAGTCTTTTCCAAAAGGTCATGAGTGTTCGAACAAATTCCTTCTTCTCCTTGTCCTGGCTCACCTGGATTCACCAGTCAGCCATAGGGATTGGGATTCCTACTTGGCCTATGAAATCCATTGAAACTAAAAAAATGAAAACCAAAACCCAAGCTACAGACTCTAACCCTACTTCCCCCATGGTTTCATGCAATTCCACCAGTGGGATTTTAGGGTAGAGCCATTTCTATCTAAACAACATTGTACTGTCACTTACAAACTAGTGACCTTCAAAAAATTGTATCTTTACACCTAATTAACTTCAAATAAAACTATCTAATGCATATGAAAGCTGATGGAAATCAGTCCATCCCCATGAGACCCAATATGCTCTGCCAATCCGTACACAGCTGTACAGTAGCAAAGAAACAATGCAGAATACTAGAAACCAGTTACAGTCATCCGTACAGGAGTACCAAAAACAATTGTTGCAACCCAAAATTTCATTATCAAGCATGGGGTAGTTACAACTTATCTAACTACATTTTTCAACTTCTTGCAAAAGTTTCTCAAGCAACTTTCAAAGTTGCTAGCAACTTTTTGCACTTTGGAGCATTTTGACTTTCCTTGTCAACTCGATGGGTGAGTTTGACTTTGATGACCATAGATAGGATATTTAGGGTCCTAAAACACCCCTAAAACCCACATTACACTAAAATATCAAATTTTCACTATTTAAGCCAAAATGACCCGAACACTCCTAATGAGCACTAAGGCTCTTACAAACATGAAGTTAACTTGTCATTGCATCCACCCATTAGAACTTATTCCAAACCACACACAAACCTCTAAGGAAACCCTAAAACACACCAAAACATCAAATGGGGAGGTTCCCTACACCATACTCCCTTGGACAAAATAACTCAAGTCCCTTGAGTTAGGAGGTCTTCAATGGTGACCCCATGTTTTGGAATGTCCAACTTTGTCATCCAAGTGGCCTCGGCTTTAGGAAGTCCCTACCACTTGATGAGGTACTCCTTGTAGTTACCCTTGTCTTCTTTATCACTTTAGAATCTAGTACACTTTCCAATTTCAGGGGCATTGGGGTAGGTAAGTCTTTCACCCAATCATCCTCCTCCAAGTTTGCAAGAGTAGACTGACCTGTGTCTAAAGATGATCCCTTGTAAGGGTACAAGTCACAAACATTGAAAATGGGTGAGGAGGTAACTCCACTTCATAGGCATTCTTTCCATACTTATGCAAACTCTTTAGTAGCTCTATCTTCTTCATTAGTAGTTTAGTTGGCTGGCCTTTGGGTAGCCTCTCCTTCCTAAGATAGGCAAGTACTAGATCCCCTACCTTGAACTACAAGTCTCTTCTGGTATGATCAGTTTTGGATTTGTACTTCTCCACTTGCTTTTGTAAAGTCTTATTGACTTGATCATGAAGCTCCTTCATCTGTTCTGTGAATGACTCTCCTTGTGCACTCCTCTTATCCTTCAAACTGAGATCTCTCAATTCCAAGATCCCTCTAGGATTGACCCCATATACTATCTCAAAGGGGCTCTTACCTATACTCTTATTAATGGAGTCATTATAGGCAAACTCTACTTGCCCTATGATGTGATCCCATGATTGTCCATGTTGTTTAGTTAAACACCTTAACAAGTTCCCAAGTGACCTATTGACTACCTCCATTTGTCCATCTTATTGTGGATGGTAGGTTGAAGAGAAAGACAAATTTGTTCTAAGCATCTTCCATAGGGTCCTCCAAAAGTGACCCACAAACTTACTATCTCTGTCACTTACAATATTCAGAGGCAATCCATGGATCCTCACAATGTCCCTAAAGAACAGACCTGCAATCTGAGAAGCATCATTTATTTGCTTGCATGGAATGAAGTGTGCCATTTTTCTAAAATGATCCACCACCATAAACACACTGTCATGACCCCTAGGTGTATTTGGTAACCCTAAAACAAAATCCATACTAAGACACTCCCAAGGCCTTTGGGGTGTGGATAGGGGTTGGTACAACCCATTGTTGCTGCGTTGTCCTTTTGCCCTCAGAAAAATCTAACATTGTTCTACAAATCTCCTCACATCTGATTGTAACTTAGGCCAATAGTAGTGCCTATTCACTTGCTCCAATGTCTTATCCACTCTATAGTGGCCCCCTAAGCTGCCTTGGTGTTTCTCCTTAAAAATGTTTTCCCTCATTGAGCATTGAGGAATACACATAAGATGTCGTTTAAACAATAAGCCTTCCTACAACATAAACTCATTGAAATCCACTTTGAAACCCTATTGAAACTTTACACATGCTTCATAGGCTTCTCTAAAATCTTTTTCTTCCTTGTAGAGGTCCTTCAAATCATCCATTCCTACACTTTGCAATTCTATCTCCTGTATTATGAGTACTCTTCTGCTAAGAGCATCTGCAACCTTGTTTCTAACTCCCTTCTTGTGCTTTATGACAAATGTATATGCCTGCAATGATTCTACCCACTTCAAGTGCCTTTGATTCAATTTTTCTTGTCCATTCAGAAAACTGTGTGTGGTTATTAGTGTAGACCACAAACTCCCTAGGTAATAGGTGGTGTCTCCACTTCTTAAGGGCTTGTACCATACAATATAACTCCAAATCATAGGTGGAGTACTTTTGTTTAGTCTCATTCAATTTCTCTGAAAAGAAAGCCACAAGATGTCCTTCTTGGCTTAGCACTGCTCCAATAGCCAACTTGCTAGCATCACACTCTACCACAAATAGTTGATTGAAATTAGGGAACCTAAGAGTAGGTAGTTCTACAATCCTCTTCTTTAACATTTAAAACCCTTGGTCTGCTGCCACAGTCCACTCAAACTTACATTTGATTCCACCTTTTATGGTGTTAAGAATAGGGGCACACACATGACTGAAATTTCTCACAAATTTCCTATAGTAGGAGGCCAACCCATGGAAAATCCTAACATACCCTATGGACCTAGGTGTAGGCCACTCCAATATTTACTTAACCTTTTCAAGATCCATCTTCATGCAACCATTAGAAACCACAAAACCAAGGTAAGCTAGTTCAGTTTTTAGAAACTCACACTTTTCTTGATTTATCATCAACTTCTCTTGATGTATCTTCCTCAATACCATCTCCAAATGCTTCATGTGCTCCTCCTTGGACCTGATAAAGATCAAAATATCATCCAGGTAAACTATTACAAACTTACCAATGAACTCCACTAGCACTTCATTCATGAGCCTCATGAATGTGCTAGGTGCATTACTTAGGTCAACGGGAATTACTAGCCACTCATACAACCCTTCATTGGTCTTGAAGGTTGTTTTCCACTCATCACTAGGCCTCACTCTTATCTGATGGTATCCTTACTTCAAATCCACCTTAGAAAAGTAACAAGAACCTCCCAAATTGTCCATCAAATCTTCTATCCGGGGCATTGGAAACCCATACCTAATTGTGATCTTATTTATTTCCTTGGAGTTCATACACATCATCCATTTTCCATCCTTCTTAGGTGCAATTATTGTGGGTACAACACATGGGCTTAAACTCTTCCTTATCAACCCCTTATCAAACAAATCTTGAATCTGTTTGGCTATCTCTGCATTTGGCTTGGTGTCATCTTACATGATGCTTTGTTTGGAAAATTTGCTCTAGGAATGAGGTCAATCTGATGACTCACATCCCTCATAGGTGTTAATTCACTTGGCAAACCATTGTCTACTATGTCATAGTATCTTTCCAACAATGCTTGTATCTCTGGTGGCAAACTAACTTTCTCCTTAGTCTCCTCTTTTGGTTTTATCACTACTACACAATAGACTCCTTTTTCCTTCTTCATCGCTTTTAGGAACTCCTTCCCACTCAATAACATCACACATCTTCCCACATGCTTCTCCTCATTAGGCTCTAACAAAGGATCCATTTGAAACTTCTTTCCTAGCTTAGTGATGACATAGTTTTTCTTCTCTCCATCATGGATAGCCGTAACATCATATTTCCACGGATGTCCTAGGAGTAGATGACATGCATCCATAGGTAGTATTTCACATAGGACCTTTTCCTTGTACTCACCAATCTCAAATTCTACCAAGGTTTGTTCATCTACCACCATTTGTTGACCCTTGTTCAACCATGAAACCTTATAGGGTATGGTATGAGGTATCCTTCTCAATTTCAATTTCTCCACCATCTCTATGGATACTATGTTCTCAGTCGGTCTAGAGTCCACTATCACTTTTCAAATCTTTCCATGAGACCTACAAGTTGTCTTAAACAAACTCTTTCTCTGAGGTGGCTCTATAGTGCTAGGCACTTTAGATAAAGTTCTTCTTAACATCAAGTTCTCCCCATCCATTACTGGCCCTGCCTTGGAGATGGGAGAAGTAACACTTTATGTGTCATCCTCTTGTACCAACTAATTTCTTCTATCCCCCATTGAAGATGTGGAAGTCTTTTCAAGACACATGCCCATTGTGTGACCCACTTGGTTGCAGTTATAACACCTGCCAGTGAAGACTGAATTGGATCTTCCTTGGGACTAAAATCTTCCTCTAGGAGGCCCTCTTCCTTTGTATCCTCCTCTCTGAAAGGATCCCTTGATTTCCCCCACTGTTATAAATAGACTGATTATCTTCTTGTCTATTAGGGCTCTGTCCCCTACCAAAGTTACTCCTTCCTCTCTAAAAACCTCTATTATTGTTATCACCTCTTCCTCTTTGATGGAATTCATTCCTCCTTCTAGCCTTATACTTTGCTTTCAAGGCTAATTGGAAACATTTGTGCATATTGTCAAGAGCCATCATGCTAATCTCATCTTGTATCCCTTACCTCAACCCATTAAGATACCTTGCCACCTTCTCCATTTATTCTTCTTGTCTTCTATCCCTTAGGCTTAGCTTGTGAAACTCCTTAGTGTAAGCACTCATTATCATCTCCTTTTGTCTTAAGTTCTGCAACTTTTGATACATTTGTATTTCATAATCAATGGGCAAGAATTGTTCCCTTAATCTGATTTTCATCCTCTCCCAAGAAACAATATTTTTCTTTCCATTGGTTTCCCTATCATCCTGCATCATGTTCCACTACACAAATGTAGATCCCTTGAGTCTATCCTTAGCATAGCTGACCCTTTTCTCCTCTAAGATTTCTTTGTAATCAAATTGGTTGTCAATGGCTTCAAGCCAATCCAACAACTCTTCTCCATTCAGGATGCCACAATAATATGGTATGTGTTCCATACTATCCTTGTTAAGAGACTTAAAGGCATCTAAGAATACCTTTTTTTCTTTGTCCATCTCAAGTTCTTTACCTTTATTGGATGACTCTTCTATCTGACTCTCATCATCTCCATCACTATCATCTCCCCATTCAGTGATCTTCTTTTTTCCCTTTGTCTTGGACACACTAGCCTTCTCCAAGAGGCCCTGAACTAATTCCACTATTTCATCCCTACTCATTACCTTAGGAGGCATGATTTCTACCTCTTGACCCTCTTCCACTTCAGACATACACAATCTTCAAGATATTCTAGCTCTAATACCACTCTGATGCAGAGGGTTTGGTACTCTAGAGCTTTTCCTCGCACCAAGATGCTTCTTTTTCTATCCCAACCATCCAATGGTTGTTCCTTATTGAATATTCCTTCAATTAGGATCTCCAAGACCCTCACTACCAACTTCTCCTCCAAGGTATAGTTGATCTTTATAAGATTCAAAATTTTCTAGGCTTAATTAGTCCAACTAGTTCACCAAATGCCTAGTTTTCTTCACTAGAACTCCTCCTAGAATGCCAAACCTCTACTTAGGATCTTCCCATACATATACTCAGACTCTTACCTATCTTCTTGACCCATCTAATGTCATTCTGCACCCTTTCCAACACTTCTAGACTCATCCCCAATCCAATTGGTCTCAATTTCACTAGGAGGCCTAATTGCCTAATTCCTAGTAGGTCTATTTTCACAGTTTTAGGGCTATTACTCCAAAAATCCTCAAATGATCCCACACAAGACCTTGAAAATCTTCAAGGTATCAACCAACATTGTTAGAATCCAAAACCCTAACTTTTGAAAGCACCAATAACCCTATTTTCTTGCAGGCCCTAGATTTTAGCCTATTAATTAGGCCTCTAGACCAGTCATCATAAACAATTGTTAAAATGATCTCCAACGTCTGATTCACCTCTTTACACCTTTGAATCCTTTTAGGAGACTATCTAGGGCATCTAAAAATGCCACTAAGTCTTTGTTGGGAATACAATATGGGAAATCAAGATGTTGAGACGGGGGGTGAATCAGATCTTCAAATTTTTAGCTCTTAATGCAAAGCGATCCACAATCATACATAAATATAATTGATCTATCATCTAGTAGCATTCATGACAATAAATAAATAACACAAGACACATAATTTGGTAACCCAGAAACCCAATAAGGTAAAACTGGGGTGGGGATGAAACCCACAAAATCTTCACTACTACAGCAATAAAGTGTGCTTGTTAGGGCTACAAGATTTGATCATAATATGTAATCTACCTGGTTAAAGGTCTACCTGATTAAGAGCTACAGATCATTTCAATCTAACTTGTAAAATGATTTAAACTTACAACAAAGTAAGCACTCGACTAAGAGATTTAGAAAGGTCTGTTAGAACCACTTTGTTAAGAGATTTCACCTGATACACTTGTTAGAATGTCTCAAGATTTGATCCTTCGATATGCACTCTGATGCTGATAACAAATCTCCTCTTTTCAATACCTTCTCTGATCTAATAATGTGATATATCTTTACTCTGCTGCTCACTGCACTTTCACTCTACTAGATCTATGCTTCTTCAATCAAAACAACCCTTCGCACATGTATCATGTACACATACACCTTCTCTCTTAGTACTCTAAATTATGGTAAGAAGCAATCTTAATATACTTTATGGATCTGGCAATTAGATCTAGATCAACAATCAGGATCAAATGCATATGCTACTTAGCCAATCCAATTTTCTGATTGGCTCCATGCCACATAGTGGGATCAAATAATTAAATACGTAATTATCTTGTTGAAAACATTAAATGCTTGGATAAGTCAGCCCAAAATAGTTTAACTCAAATTTAGTGTCAATCCTGACATACCTAACAAAACTGTTTTGCTCGGCACAAAAAGACTATGTCGCTTGGCATGAACTAAACTTGGTAACCGTGTGACTCAAAAACTATTATCTTCTCGGCAACGACTGTGCTGGATAGCTTGGCCTATACTAGATAGCTCAGTCGCAATGATGACCGACTAAAACTACCTAGATAAATGACTAAGTGTGGGACACTAATGTTCAACAAAACTTAGAGATTAAAAATCTCCCCATTTGATATTAGTGGTAAAAACACTTATCATTTACATTCATAAAATTTGCCTAAGTACACAATGTACTCCCCCTTAGATTATACTTCATTCTTCATACATTATCCACATAACATACATTCCTTCAGCAAAGATATTTATACCTGTTTGTGCACATCTTTTTCTGTTTCCTATCCTTTTCCTATTTCCAGTCCTATTTCCTCCTTGTTTTTCTCACTGATAGGGTTAAGTTGTATTTGTCCAAAAATAATTTATGAAGCTATAAAATCAATGCAAAAGATGTATCCCAACTATCCTTAACAAACTTCATAACCTCCAACTTAACTTCTAGCTCAGCAGCTAGACTTACCAAACTATCTGTAGTAGAGAGATGAGAATCTCTCTTGACCAATTCTGGTGCAGCTGTGAGTTCCTTCTGAATAACCTCCAGATGAGGTATCAAATTAACCTGAATTTTTATTAGTTTGGCCCTGATTCGGCCATCTCCATCCATAAGCTTGGCTAATCTCCTCTGTCAATGAGTCAATCTATCAAAATGTGTAGAGATAGAACTACCATCCATGCTCATTGAATTTTCTGTTGACTTCATATCTAAATGCAACTTCTCAATAAGATGTTGGTTCTCCTTTTTAAAGAATGTATGATCACATAATATTTTGTATAATGAAAAGACATTATTCACAACTTCTTCAAGAATCTCAACAAGAGAAGAAAGTTCAACCTGTTTGGTGGCAATCTCTCTAGATATCTTCTCCAAGACTTTGTTCTCAAATCTTCTCTTAGACCATTGCATCAATTTTTCATTTGCCTCAATATTTTCATCAGTAACTTTCTACACAATGTGAACTAGATGTTCTAGTATTGGTGATTGCTGATTTTCATCTTCCATATCAAAAACTTTAATGAAAATATCCTTTATGTCATGCAAAACTTGCTTCTGCTTTTGTTCCCTCTTCATTTCCTCTTGTCTCTTCTTCCTCTTCAATAGGTATTGAAGGGTCTTAATCTTCTCATATGTCAAACTCTCAAGATCCCATTTAGGAATCACAATGACTTCATCTAATGTGACATTTAAGCTTGGTGACTTTTTCTTGATTAACTTCCTCTTCTTGAGCTCTGGTGAGCAGATACTCGGCTCAAGTTTTGTGCTATCTTTTCCTTTGTTAGTATCAATTTCAATTGTTGCCTTCATCTAAGTCAAGATTTCATGTGGGTCAGGTATACTTGCTATTTTGGGTCCAGTGGGAGTAGATGTTGCAGAGTGTGGTAGATCCACCAACACTTGTATAGCTTCTTGTCTTATAGGCTTATTTACAATTTCTTCCATCTTCTCTCCACTCTCTAAAACTATTTGTAAAACCTCTAAAATAGGTGGATTAGTATTGATTACCTCCTTTTCTACTTCTATCTCTGTCTCAGCCTCAGTTGTATGAATGAGCAATTGTATACGTGTGTCTTCCAGCTCATTCTGATCCTCGACATCCACATTATTGTCCTCTCCAAGTGTAGTGTCAATGGGACTTTCCATTGTCAAATCTATGGTTTTCCCATCTCCTATTTTCTCTTGTGGTTTAGTCTCAGTCTCTCCTTGATCAGTACCAGTTTCTTCATCCATTTCCTTCGGCTTTGAGGTGCCTTCACCTTTCTCATCGACCTTCTTAGTGATTAACCCAAAAGTTTCCTTCCATATTCTGGTGCTCTATTGAACTAAACTTTCAACACCATTCTTTAGTATTGCATAGGCTCTCTATTTAGGAACAAACTTCCTTTGATATTTTTCAATGAATTTTGCTAACTATTTCTTGGTTAGATCAAGAATAACCTTAGCTAGTGTTCCTTTCCTTATCTGTCTTTCGGTCATCAAAGCATACTGCCACTTTTGTGATAAAATATCATAAAGTTCTGTAGGAATAAGATTTCCTATTTCTACAGGTGTCATCTTGAATGTACATATCATATCTAGTAATGCTTCTCGAATCTTATGCTTGTTAGCTATGCTTTTCTTCTCATACTTGATAAATTTGAATACTGCTAAACTAGCTGTACTCCTAATATTCTTGCATACCTCATCAACATTGGTCATTGGTTTATGTGATGCTATAGGTATGTTTCTAGGTTCATTAGTATCTATCTTCTCCTTGTCTTCTTCATCACTCAGTATTAGTTTCCTCCTTGGTTTCTTCTCAAGTTTGCTCGGCAGTGACTTAGTTTGAACTTGTTTTCTCTTTCCTGAACTGCTCTCATCAGCATTCTTCTTTGTGTATACCTTTGTTGACTCAGCTTGTGCAAAAATAATTGATACCCTTTTCCTCGACTGGTTAGCAACATGAGGGGTAGCCTTAGTTTTTTCTTGACTTTGTTTAGTTGCCTTGGCAACTGCTGGTTGCTTCCCTTTTCCTTTAACAGTGATATCCTCTTTAGCTTCACTCTCTTCTTCTTCACTAGACATATCTTCTCCATGTCCTGTTGATAAACCCAAAGGTGCATCCTCTACTTCTTCATCACTCTCAATTCCAACCATCTTCTTCAGATTTTTGAAAATTTTCTTCCTTTTCCTTTCCATAGTGCCAACCTTCAAATCTATGGAGATTTTGGATTTTGCTTCTTCTTAGTTTCCAAAACATTTTGCTACACTATCAATTTCCTCTACTAATAGAGTTGTTATAGCTGCATATGTCTCATCAACATTCACTTCCTAAGGTAATGGCCTTAGCCATGATACGCTCAGCACTACTGCCTGCACATAGGTGAAATTTGTGTCTACCAGAAAACATACATCGTCATAATGTTTCTCAACAAGTGATCTGGGAATTCTACTCCTCAATCTCATCTTTTTCTTGAATTCAACAAAATATGTTCCCATCACATTGTCAAAGTTATCACCTAATTGCTTAATAAATGCATTGATTTGCTGTGTGATAGGTCTATCTATTTTCTACACTACGTTTCCAACAGTAGGAAATGTATTTTTATGTAGAAAAATTTACAAACAAGCAGAGATCTGAACTTACATATTGAATTCTTTTCCTTTCTGATTGAAGCAAGGTTCTCATCCAGTTGCATCAGTTGAAGCTTGGCAAGGTCATAAGTATGATCCTTCTTCACAATCTTCCAAGCCTGGTCAATGACAATGCATGGGACACTGTCTAGTTGGATCGACTGATAAAACTTATGAGCAATAACCCTAATTGCAAAATCAAGCTCCAAATCTATGATAGTAGAGATCATCATCCCTCTTTTATTCCAAATGGCTCCATTGAATTCTTCTATGATTACCTTACTCTGACATCTCATTGTCCTCTTTCTGTTAAGGATTGGATAACCAGTTACACGATAGATGATTTCCTTTGTAATCTTAACTGGTCCGTTTTCAAGCCATATATATGTTCATGTCATGTATTCGAATAAGAACAATTTTGATCCATTCCATTCTGAATTCCCTTGGAAAGTCTAGGGCATGCGTTAACCCTCTCTCAGCTAAATGTTTGTGTTCATCTTTTAAGGCTCTGTCTTTGCATAATTTTTTGTAAGATCCTCTTAGCTCGTGATGGCCAACTTCACTTATCTTTCACATATAACATGACCTAATATCATGGATCATGAGTACCTTAGGTGAAATCGATGATAGGGCTCTAGTTAGATCACCCTGGATGGCGCTCTTAGGAACTACTCAGAAATTAGGAGGCACATGGGTTTCGCTCCTCACCAATTGAACTTTTAGCAACTCCTCCATACTCTTCACTGTTGTGGAATAACTAGCAACCATGATTCCAAACAAAATAGGGTTTCAAAAGATAATGAACATAATGCCTTGGAAGATGTTGAAATTCACACTTTTACTCAGGGTAGCCGATGGCACGCTGTAGAAGTCTTCAAAAGATCTTTGCAGAAATCAAGTTGGCAAATTAATCCAACACTCTGTGAAATTCTCAATCGCAAGGTAAAAAAATAAGTAATGAACGATTCATTCCTTTATAGGCTGCAAAGGTCAAAAGTTAGGTTTGCAATAAATGTTATGTCTGTTGTGTGAGTGCCAAACAACTATCCTCGACTAACTCACAAAACTCATCTATCCCTCGGTCACAACCCATACTAGCTCAACATACACTAGAGAGCTCGGTCTCAGTTACAATAATACTGTTGCTCAACAACTATAGTGCATATTGACTTTGCTAGGTAGATTTCTAAAAAATATGTCTTGATACATCTTAACATATGCAGATATGGACTTTTGCACTTTATATGTTAGGAACTGATAAAAGATATGAGATATAAACACAGTTCCTTACATACCTTTCTTTGCTTAATTAGTGATGGTATGATCACCTGATCCATTGGATTGGGTGACCTCGATTTCAGTAGCTTCACTGCTGCTTGGTTCTATTTTCCTTATCCATGTCTAGTTCATCTGTGTTCTTATTTCCTCAACAGTAGGAGCAGGTACTCTTTTCTTGCAATCCTTCCTAGTGTGAGTGATTTTTTAGACAATTATAGCAAACTAGGCTTTCGTTCATCCAACTCTTAGATTTTCCTCTAAAATGTGTCTTTATGCAGTTTTCTAGAACATGCCCATACTCACCACAGTAATGAAAATTATGCCATGTGTTGTAATCCCAATTGTAAGTGTTACCTTTCCTTGGCACTTTTGCTTGTGTCTTTGATGTCCATTGTTGCTTAGCATTAGATCTGCAATCTTGTGCTCTATGTCCAAGTTTTTGACAGTTGTAACAATACCCATTGAATCTAGTTGTGGGAGGTGCATTATTTTTCTTTTCCCAACATTCATGTGCTTGTTGTCCAAACTTCTTACAGTTAAAGCAATAACCATTAAACTTAGGTTTAGGATTGGACTTACCATTCTTGCTTCAACAGATGTTTGCAGTGTGTCCTAGTTTTCCACAGTGATGGCATACAGGTTTGTTGTTCTTTGTCTTTGCATTCCTCTTTTCACCAATCTTAGATGATTCTCCTTTTTCAGAATATGTTTGTTGTTCAATATGACCTAATCCAAAAGAATCTTTAAATCTCCTTGATGCTTCCATCAAGTTTTTAAAATGAGTCAAAGCTTCATTGGGTCTGTTCAATATTTCATTATGTTATTTCTCAGATCTCAATTCATCTTTCAATTGACTATTCTCAGATCTCAAATTCACAATTTCCATGTCTTTCCTACGGATCTCATGATTTTCAAGTAGTAGTTGATTCACCATGTCAACCTAATTATTTTTCATCATTTTTACTTCACGTGTCCTTTCATCAAGTCAGATGGTCATCATTCTTTTGTCTTCTTCAGCCATAGCTTTGTCATCTTCAACTTTCTTCTTGTGTTCCACTACTTCACAGTCTTACTGTTTGTGCTTCTTATTCTCTCTTCAAGTTTCTAACTTCTTCACATAATGTATTATTCCTTTCCAGTAGATCTGAAATTGCTGCATTGCTCTCAGTAGAGTTTCCATTCTAGAATAGGCTTACAGTGTCTTCTTCCTGATAATGAGTGTCATTCATTTGTTTGGCCAAATATTTCCTAGTTATCAAGTACTTTCTCAATTCATGTCTTGTTGTCTCAAGCTGATGTAATGCTAGCTGAATTTCAATCTTTTGATTCTCAATAACTTTACCCAATTTTTAAATCTCCATCTCAAGATCTGTACTCTCAAGTTGATTAAAACCTTTATGGGAGAGTTGTGCTCTGATACCAATTGTTGGAAATACAATATGGGAAAGCAAGATGCTGAGAGGGGTGGTGAATCAAATATTCAACTTTTTATCTCTTAATGCAAACTGATCAACAATCATACATAAAGGTAATTGATCTATCATCTAGTAGCATTCATGACAATAAATAAATAACATAAGACACCAAATTTTGGTAACCCAGAAACCCAATAAGGTAAAACTAGGGTGGGGATGACACCCAAAAAATCTTCACTACTATAGCAATAAAGTGTGCCTATTAGGGCTACAAGATTTGATCACAATATGTAATCTACCCGGTTAAAGGTCTGCCTATTTAAGAGCTATAGATCATTACAATCTACATTGTAAAAGGATTTAAACTTACAATAAAGTAAGAACTCAGATAAGAGATTTAGAAAGGTCTATTAGAACCACTATGTTAAGAGATTTCACCTTGTACACTTGTCATAATGTCTCAAGATTTGATCCTTTTATATGCACTCTGATGCTGATAACGGATCTCCTCTTTTCAATACCTTCTCTGATCTAATAATCTGATATATCTTTACTCTGCTACTCACTGCACTTTCACTCTACTAGATCTTTGCTTCTTCAATCAAAACAACCCTTCACACTTGTCTCATCTATGCATACACCTTCTCTCTCAGTACTCTAAATTAGGGTAAGAAGTAATCTTAATATACTTTACGGATTTGGCAATTAGATCTAGATCAACGATCAGGTTCAAATGCTTATGTCGCTTAGGCAATCCAATTTTCTGATTGGCTCCATGCCACGTAGTGGGATCAAATAATTAAATGCATAATTATCCCATTGAGAACATTAAATGCTTAGATAAGTCGGCCCAAAATAATTTACCTCAAAATTAATTTCAACCTTGACATACATAACAAAACTGTCTTGCTCGACATTAAAAGACTCTGTCGCTCGACATGAACTAAACTTGGTAGCCGTGTGACTCAACAACTATTATCTGCTCAGCAACAACTATGCCAGATAGCTTAAACTATATTGGATAGTTTGGACGCAGTGATGACCGGCTAAAAATGCCTAGATAAATGACTAAGTGTGGGACACTGATGATCAACAAAACTTAGAGATTAACAGTCTTTTCCAAAAGGTCATGAGTGCTTGAACAAATTCCTTCTTCTCCCTATCCTGGCTCACCTGGATTCACTAGTCAGCCATAGGGATTCCTACTTGGCCAAGGAAATCCATTGCAACTACAAAAATGAAAACCAAAACCCTATCTACAGACTCTAACCCTACTTCCCCCATGGTTTCAGTCAATTTCACTAGTGGGATTTTAGGGTAGAGCCATTTCTATCTAAACAACATTGTACTGTCACTTACAAACCAGTGACCTTCAAAAACTTGTATCTTTAAACCTAATGAACTTCAAATCAAACTATCTAATGCATATGAAAGCTAATGGAAATCAGTCCATCCCCATGGGATCCGATCTACTCTGGCAATCCATACACAACCGTACAGTAGCAAAGAAATAATGCAAAATACTAGAAACCAGTTACAGTCATCCGTACAAGAGTAACAAAAACAATTTTTGCAACCAAAAATTTCATTAACTATTCCCAAACATTGAATCCATACTCATATACCAAGCATGGGGTAGTTACAACTAGTCTAACTACATTTTGCAACTTCTTGCAAAAGTTGCTCGAGTAACTTTCAAAGTTGCTAGCAATTTTTTGCACTTTGGAGCATTTTGACTTTCCTTGTCAACTTGATGGGTTAGTTTGAATTTGATGACCCTAGATAGGATATGTAGGGTCCTAAAACACCCCTCAAACCCACATTACACTAAAATATCAACTTTTCACTATTTAAGCCAAAATGACCCTAACACTCCTAATGAGCACTAAGGCTCTTACAAACATGAAGTTAACTTGTCATTGCATCCACCCATTGGAACTTATTCCAAACCACACCAAAACATCAAATGGGGAGGTTCCCTATACCATTGGTACAATGCATGCATATTTACATGAGATAAATGAAAGTATACAAGAGACTATTAAAGGGAATCAAGAAGCACTAAGGTAGAATGAGAATTTGAGGAATGAGAATGAGAAACTGAAAGAAGAATTGAAGAAAGCTAATGATTTGCTGAAGAAATTCAATGAGATCACTCTAAAACTTGATGAGAAGATAAGGAATCAAAGAAGGAGCAAAGATACCACAAACCTTGGATACACCAGTAATACTACTTTTGAAGTTGGTGAATCTTCTGGAATGAAGGAGATCAAGAATGAAGGAAAGTATCCACATAAGGTAACATAAAGAAATTATGGTAAGAAAGCCTACAAACCTGTGTATTTATATTATCATAAGGTAGGATAAGATCTCTAAATAAAGCAAGTACTTTTGATGGATATTGTTACAACTACAATAAGTATGGACATACTTCTTATGTTTGTAGATATATATCTATTAGTAGATCTAGTAGCTTTGATGGTTACTATTAGAAATACAACAAATATGGTCACAAAGCATATGAGTATTGGCCAAGAGTTATCAATCAAAGGTCACCTATGAATCAAGAAATCCCTTACTAAAGGGAGAAGCAATTTGATGTTACATGCTCAATTTGTGGTAACTATGGACATGTGGCTATGAATTGTAGAATGAGGACTACAAGAGGTAATGTTGGACCATGGAGAACAACTGGTATGGTGTGCTTTCATTGTCACAAGATTGGACATCTAGCAAGGAATTACAGGTTAAGAAACCAATCGGTAAACCTGTCAAGCAATCAGAAAGGAAAGCAGACTATAAATGTAGAAGAGGTTGGGAAACAAATGAACAAAACCTAGAAGAAGAAGGAAGATAATTAGACATTAGAGGAATCCACATCTCCATTGGGTGTGGATAATTCTTCATCAAGCTAAGCCCTCATGTGGCTTGGGGGGGAGAAAGTATTGTTGAATCCATCTTTAGACCCCCTATAGGTATGTGGTAAGATTTATCAATATATTAAGATGCGATAATCTCTTTTGGAGTGCATTATGAATTTTTAATGAATTGTGTGGTGTTTTGATCATCGGTAATGAGTTTTTTGGGCAATCGGTGATAAAGTAAGTTCTATCAGTAAGTGCATTTAATGTGTGTGTGTGAAGGTAGATAAAAAAGGTTATTTTTGGTTTTCATTTTCACCTTGTACATTGTGAAAGTTGTTGTGGAGAGAAAGAAGCATTGTTTGAATAAGAAGAGATTGTTTGTGTTGATCTAAGAGGAAAAATCGACCGGTTATTGTCGATTTATTCAAGAAAAAACCCTAGTTTTGAATGATTTGAGGTATTTATTTGTTATCTACCTGTGTGGTTGAAAATTTTAGATGGCTACTCCGAAGTTTATTGATATAACTTAGAGACCACAACCATAGTTCAAGAAACATCCTTATAAATCAATGGAAAATGACCCAGCAAGTTCCCTAACCAATGTGCCCTATGGTGTTATACATGGAGAAGATGTAAGAGCCTTTTTTCATTGCAAATTGGAATATTTGGGATCAAGAGAAATTCTTGAATAGTATGAAAAGTTATGTGATGACAACTCAGTACTAAAGGAAGAACACAAACATATTACCAATAAAGGTTTTCATCATGCAGTCAACTATTCTGAATATTTTCAAGATGATCAGATAAGACTTTTCCTAAGCATAATTCATGATCAGTTTATGTGGTTAGATTGACCACATAAGATTACTAAGGAAGTAATCTATGTTCCAACCAGTCTTTGTGTAACCGGTGGTGTGCCCATTCTTTGTTGGAAAGTGGCCTAATAAGGATAGCATATATGTTGTCATTTACAGAAACACTACTTATTGGCATGATCACTTGGAGCACAACACAATTTTGGTTGTTCAGTTATGGAAAAATGACTAAGTCCAGGAAGCAGTTAACAAGATATAGTTGCACTGTTTTGATTAGCGAGAACAGTATGTGATGATTTACATCATGCAAGATTAGATGGATATATTATGGAATGTATTATAGCTAGAGTTAAGTTTGCTTGTATTTTGGAGTTGACTGGTAAGAGTTACAACATGTTTTGGGTACGCAAAGACAATATAGCAGTAGAACAGGGTATATCAGTGGTCGCGATGATTGAGGGAATAACGTATGGATTCCAGAAGTGCTAATTTGTATTTTGGTCTAGTCCTATCCTATCTTTTTGGATGTATGATTTCCCGTTGTGTATTTTCTATTGGGTTATGTGTTGAGCACATTTTGTGATACATTTGTTAGTTGGCTGGGAAGGTTATGAGATTAGGTATATATGTAAAGATGTTTTTGAGATGTGAGGATTTGTGTGACATATGTGGATGCATTGGGATGTTATAATAATACAGATGATGTTGCGAGCTATTACTGGAATTACTTAAGCATAAAATATGCTTGAACATTTAATCTTTTATTATAAATCATTATAGAGACAGTTTTGCATTGTAAGAGCAGTGAGCTCCTTGTATTGCCCCTAACAAGGTTTCTATCCTTTAATAGGGATTTTTACTAAATGTAATACTCAGCTCCTAACAGGGCTAGGTCTCCTAAAAGGGACATTATACTCTTAGTGCATTATTTGTGGGTATCATCCCTACCAGTTTTTTCCCTTAACAAGATTTTCTCGTTAACAAAACATGGTGTTATGAGTTGTTTACTTTATGTGCTTGTTCTCTTTATTTCAGTAATTGCATGGTTAAGTTTGAATCTGATAAGTTTAATATTAATTTAATACAATACTCATTCACCCCCTATCAGTATTAGTTAATCCTAACAATTGGTATCAGAGATCCTGGCCCTTAGAGAGAAATCCTAACACCTTGAGGGAGATCTCAATGGATTCAAGCATGCTAGAAGAGAATCTTGAAGTGATACTTGGTGAACTAGACAAGGCTAATGCATACAACAAGGATTTAAAGTTTAAACTGAGAAGAGCTTAGGACTATATCAAGAAGCTTAAAGAGAAGCTTGAACTCTCAAGAACCAAAAAACAAGAACTTTTGGAAAAGATATAGATTGAACCTGAAATTGATTCATCAGATCTAACAAAGCAACTTAAGCAAGATAAAGATGCGTTGAAATATTAATGTGAAGTTACTACTATTCAGATGGGTACAAAAATTCAACAAGAGAGAGATGGAAAGACCATACTTGAAGAGATCTTGAAGAATGCAAATGTACATATGGGAAAGATGCAGTTTGAACTTGATGATACATAATCAAGTATAAGGAATTAGAGAAATATAACTACATCATTAAGGGAGAACTTGTTGAGGCAAAAAATCACATTGAAAAACTTCATGCGAGCAGTGACAAGATTGATGAGCAAAGGGAAAGACAAAAACCTAAAGGTCACATGACAAGAGTTGGTTTTGATAAAGTATAATTCTCTAAATCTTAAGAAAGACAGTTTGAAGGTAAAATAGATGAGACACCTAATTGGAAAGGAGATCCTATACAACAAGAGGAACCTGCAGAGAAGATCACACCTTTAAGAGGAAGATGCTTTGGATTTAAAAAAGTTGGTCATATGAAGAGGGATTGGAGAGGTAAGACTCCTTATAAGCCTTTTTCTAGTTATTGTTTCAATTGCTATGAATATAGGCACAAGAAGGCAGAATGTAGGAAACTTGATCAATCCAACACTAAACAAGATTACATAAGAGAAGAAAGTGTAGCTAAGATTACATGTTACAAGTGCAACAACTTTGGGCATGTCCTAAGGAACTATAGGTTATAGGTTAATTAGAATAGATCATCTCCTACATGTTATAAATGTAAAAATCAAGGACATATAGCAAATTTTTGTAGGTATAATGGATTTGTAAGCAATTGAAGACCACCCCTATTGTTATAAATAAAAATGTTGGTAATGTTGGTAAGAGCTTGACTGAGTATAGGGATGACTTTGATTAGATGTTTAAGAAGGAAGGAGACAAGGATAGTGGTAAGGTTTGGAAAGCAAAGGAACAAAGTGATTTTAAGGTTCAGAGAGAGTCAGTAGATGTTGTTGAGTCCTCACTTGATGCTAATACTGCCACATCAACCTAAATGGCCTAGCATGGCCTTAGGGGGAGCTTTAGAAAAATATAATAGTAATCTATCCATCCCCTATTTGTACAAAATAAGTTTATGGAAGCTTATAGACAAAAATCATAATACATTTGAAGTCTATATCTGTGATCACATGGGTATACATATTGTATTGGATGATCACCAAAAAGATGGATGATTGATGCTTTACAAACTTACAGGTTCATCGGGAAATGTGTCAATTTGAGTTCTACAAATTATAAGTTCATTTTCTCAAATCATTTTGAACATCATTCGAGAAAGAGTTTAATGTGACTAGAGCAACAAGTGAAGGAGCTAGATTAACTCTATGATCACAGAGTGTGCATGCTACATCAAGATTGTTCTAAGAAGAATTCATGACCAGTTTCTTTGGATAGGAGAGGAGCCTATTAAGATATAAAAAATGAGTCAATTCATGATGTAACTAGATTGAGAAAATCTGGTGTTATTCATGTAGCTAAGAAGAACGCAAAGAAGCAAGTGGAAACCCTAACTCATTTGAAGTGGGACAAGAGGGAAATGAAAATTTTTGACATCTTTCAACAATATGTGAGACTAATTTCAATGGTGTTGGGCTATAAATTGCACTATATCAGCCAACCTAACTTTGTTTTCATGGGTGTGATAATGATGGCGTATAAAATGGTGAAATAAAGTGCATAATACAATTTGTACAAAGTACTCAAACAACAATATTGTAAGACAAATTAAGTTAGACAAGTCAAAGGCATTCATATTTGGATCACTATTAATACACATCTACATTCATATTGTATACAAGTTTCCTAGAATGCACCCTAGGGCTTGGAAAGACAATGAACCCATAGATATTCAAGTGACCAATAGTTATAGAAGACAAAATAGTACATGGGTTGATGGAGAACTCTTTGGGATGTTCAAGATACTTCAAAGAGAAATGAGAGAAAGATTTCGAATTCCTAAAGAAATAGTTGAGAAGTACAAAGATACAATTTATTTCATGGTTGACACTAATTGTATATGCTTTGAAGTAGTAGAACCAAGGAAGAAATGGTGTTATCCTATGGGTTATGAGGTTAGTACAAAATTTCTCATCATATAAGTTGAACATGTGTTATCTTCTGAGATTGAATCTAATGAAGAAAGATGGGGACACTATGAAGAGAAGTCTGCTAAGATCAGAGACTAAATGACTAGGGAAGAGAGAAAAAAGAAGATTGAGAAAATGGTTGATGAACTTGCAGAGAAAGTTGGTATAAGCAGAAAAGAGATGAAAGAGGTAAGAAAGAATACATCGGTTGGAGCTTCTGGGTTGGCGAGCACTGCTCCTGCAACCCTTCCACCTTCTGAAGTTGTAAAGGTTTTTTATTCATATTTTGTTCTGGTCATTGTTCCTGATACGACCCCTTCACCACCCAAAAGGTCATTGCAGAATAGAATAGAGAAGATAGAAGAGATTCATGTGAGGAGAACAAGGTCCTCTAAACTTAAACAAGAATCTCCACCTAAGAAGTAGAAGATAGAAGAGAAGAAAATTAAAGTGAAGAAAATTGAAGAGGAGAAAACCAAGAAGAAATATGAAGAGATTGTGCAATAAAAATTGTAGATAGACAATTATGGAAACCTGATTTGAAAATACTGACCAAAAGATTAATTGAACAAGGTAAGATCAATCAGCTATCCAGATACTATGAAATATACATTAATGAGAATAAAATTATGATTGAAGATACAATCATAAATTATATGCAAGTATTCAAGAAAAACTTGATAGAGCTAGATGGTAGCATTCCAGATGAGTTATTTGATAGATTTGAAGTGAGGAAATAATTAGATTTTGAAGAAGACGATAATATAAGGTTAAAATCCATACAGAAAATGTTCACTGTAATATCACAAAAAGAATATGATAGAGTTATGAAAGCAATTAAGCCCCTACTGAGATCAAAGACAAGATTAAAAAAGATTATGGGGAGTAAATTTGATGAAGTGATAGAGGAAACAAACAAGTATATTGAAAAAGTATATATGGATGCTGAACCAGAGAAGTCTAAGTCACCCAAACCAAAGGATAATGAGCCCAAAAATATTTAGATTGGAGAATCCTCAAAGTCTACACAAATAAATATTAAATCTTGTAAGGATTAGGATAGCAATTGTTAGTTCTATAGTACAGTAAAGCAACCATATTTCTCTGTATCTGGTGTACCTATGTCTTTGGACACTTTGCCGGATGTTGGTAACCATTTTCAAGGGAATGATGATATTGTTTCTGAGGTAGATGGAAGCAATGCACAAAGTACAGTCAATATGATAGACCTTGGCACATTGACTGGGGGAGAAATGAAAGAAGTCATGGAGGAAAGAAAGAATGAGGAAGAAGAACAAGGTATATACAAAGAGCTAAAGAAAATTATGGTTGAGGAAAATAAAGAAGATGACATTAAGATTAAATATGGGCAAGAAATAGAAGTACCCATCTCTATTAAGGAGATATATACTTCTTCAACTCTATTGTTGGCAAGTGAAAATGAGCCTCTGAATACTAATGTTGATGGATTGGTTGAGGATGAGTTAATGAAGTTGTCCTTCATGGCCTTTGCTAAAGATAAGATGAAATCTGAATAGAATATAGAAAAGAAGACAAAGGTATTCGACAGGGAAGTAGATAGAATCAACAAACTTCTACCCATACCTTTTACCCTTTAGGGAAATGATAAAGTGGAGAATCTGAACAAAGTCCTTGATGACTTTGATGTTCACTTTGATTCATTGGAGAAGACCGCAGTAGTCAAAATTGAGAAAGAATAAATGATAAAGATATTGGAAGAGGTATGAAAGTCCATTAAATGGGATTTAAGTAAACTCGGTACCACTATTACTAAAGTCAAGTCTTGCATAGATCACGGAAGGAATTTATACAACTATTGTATAAATCCTTTTAAGCACATGAAGAACATTCAAGACATAATTCAAAATTATGAAAAGACACTGGATCGATTGGTAAAGAATTGTGAGTCCTCCTCACAAGTAGTTACATAAATGGATAAGGAAGTGTCTAAATTGTTGGACAAAATCAGTGTGATTGAAGTGGAAAAAGGAAGAGCATTAGGGAGATTTCGTGTGCTGAGGAGTCTTATCACTCTGAAACTATCAATTCTGGAAAAATACCTTAAGGATATGGAGACAACGAAGAAGTCTCTTAATGGATTCATGCCTAGAGTAATCAAGGATGCTAAGATTTTATCCATTTCTTTGAATGGCTTAATACATGTTGGTCAGGCCTTGGAGAAAACTTGGAAATCAGAGACAAAGATCTTGGAAACCTCTTTCCAAGATATAATTGATATGGTATGATTTTTTGGTGAGCTGTTTTAAATTTTTGATATGTACATTTTTTATTATACATTTTCCATTCATGCCAAAGGGGGAGTAATAGGTGTGAAACATGTATAGAATAACGATTAGAGATATATAGAAAAGAGTTTGGCATTGGGCACTTAGTCATTTTTCACTAAGTGTTACCATTAATGCCAAAGGGGGATATTGTTTGCAAGTGGCCTAATAAGGATAGAATATATGTTTTCATTTATGGAAACACTACTTATTGTCATGATATCTTGGAGCACAACACAATTTTGGTTGTTTAGTTCTAGAAAAATGACTAAGTTTAGGAAGCAGTTAATAGGATACAGTTGCACTATTTTGACTAGTGAGAACAGTATGTGATGATTTACATCATGTAAGATTAGATGGATGTATTTTAGCTATAGTTAAGGTCTCTTGTATTTTGGATTTTACTAGTAAGAGTTACAACATGTTTTGGGTACGCAAAGATAGTATAGCAGTGGAACGGGGTAGACGAGTGGTCGCGATGATTGAGGGAGTAACATGTGGATTCCAAAACTGCTACTTTGGATTTTGGTCTGGTCCTATCCTATCTTTGTGGATGTATGATCTCCCATTGTGTATTTTCTATTGGGTTATGTGTTGAATACATTTTGTGATACATTTGTGAGACGACTAGGAAGAATATGAGATCAGGTATATATAAAATGATTTTTTTGAGATGCGAGGATGTGTGTGACATATGTGGATGCATTGGGATGTTATAATAATGTAGAGGATGTTGCAAGCTATTACTGGAGCTACTTAAGCATAGAATATTCTTGTACAGTTCATCTTTTATTATAAATCATTGTAGAGACAATTTTGGTTTGTAAGAGCAGTGAGCTCCTTGTATTACCCCTAACAAGGTTTCTATCCTTTAATAGGGATTTGTACTAAATGTAATAATCAGCTCTTAACAACGATAGGTCTCCTAACATGGACATTATCCTCTTAGTGCATTATTTGTGGGTATCATCCCAACTAGGGTTTTCCTTTAATAGGGGTTCCTCGTTAACAAACCATGGTGTTATGATTTGTTTTCTTTATATACATGTCGTCTTTATTTTGGCAATTGCATGGTTAAGTTTGAATATGATAAGTTTAATATTAAAGTACTACAATTATGATTTGTTTTCTTTATATACATGTCGTCTTTATTTTAGCAATTGCATGGTTAAGTTTGAATATGATAAGTTTAATATTAAAGTACTAAAATACCGATTTTCCCCTCTTCTCAGTATTGATTAGTTATAACATTCTTCACACCATTCCTAAGGATGAAGTGGTCAGATGAACACAATCTAAGTGTGATGGTCATGCGATGACTATGAATGTCATTATATATGAAGAGGTAAAGTATGCCTCTATGGTTATTGGTTATAAGGAATATCATTCTAGTAGAATGAATAGTATACATGGTGGTGCTATTCATACAACACATATGATGATTAAGGAGAATTAAGATTTTGATTTGGCAGAAACTTATAGAGAACAACTAATGGTGAATATAGAAAATATTAAAAAAGATAAGAGGAAGAAGTTTAAGTATGGACAAGTAATCATATGCTTGTTTTTCTACTTTCAGAACATGTTCTCTGGTATCGGTAACATCACTTGGTTAAAGGATACCCTTATTTTTGTGCAAATCAACAACTGTATCAGAATCTTAGGTATTGACTTCATGAGTAAGGTATGGGGATACCTCAAATATTTTCAAAAGAAAATGCATGAGAAGGAAAGGATACTATCTACTATTGTGGAAAAGTACAAGGATAACATATGGTTCATGGTAGACATAGAAACTTTTCAAATGGAAGAAGTTGAGCCAAGGACCTCACGGGTGATGCCTATGGGTTATGAAGTGGAAGGAGATATTCTGAATATCTATGCAGAGAATTTACCGAATCGACCAATAGATCCCAAGACTCCAAGGTTTGGGACATATGAAGAGAAGTAACTTTTAAAGTGCATAAAGACTTGATGGAGCCATCCATTGAAAGAAGAGTGAAGAAGGATGTTGAGAAATTTATGACTCATAAGGGTTCCACAAAGGAGAAAATTGAGAAAGCAAGGGCTAAGCATGTTTCACAGCAAGCAAGTACATTTGGTGCAACTAGCGATGTAGATGAAGTTAATTTTTTTGGTATAACTGGTAGTGCCCCAACTGGTTGACAGACTAGAAGTGCAACACAAATTAAGAAGGAGAAACCTTCTCCTCCTATCATAACAAAGAAGAAACCAGTATAGAGTGTTAAGCCTAAGGCTACAACAATTAAGGAGACACAAAGCAAAAGAAAGATGATAGGAAAAATGAAGAAAGAAAAGGCACAAAGAGATAAGAGAGTTGTAGATGAAGATAGTGAGAGCATATAATCAGAGAAAGATTAGAAGGAGCTAAAGGAAAGAGGTAAGAGATCTAAAGTATTAGGTTCTCCCACTACTAAATCTGTTAAAGTTGATTTTGGAAGTTTTATCTCTGTTGAAAATATAGAGCTTAGAGTAAATAAGTGGGGTATTTTAGTTGGTGTAAGGAATTTCTATGACAAGGTTGTACTGATGAACAAAATCAAGATAAAGAGAAAGCAAAGTTGGTAAATGATGGTGACACACAAGACAAACAGGTAAATGAGGAGGAAAATACTGAAAAGGAACAAAGTGAAGATAAGGTAACACCTCCCATATAGTCCAAAATAAGCATAGATGATGATATACAAATCAAAGGACATATTAACTTAAGCACCATGAGACCTAATGAGATGATAGACTTTTCTCTAGTGATTAAGTCAAAGGCTAAATAGAAAAGGATGTAGAAGGAGCATAGGTAATTCTCTCTACCAGAGATTTACTTTTTGAGTTGTTAAGCAATGCGAAGTATGATGAGAAAGCTACACTGATGGAGAAAATTACCCATTTGCTCACTACAAACGATGAGGAAAGGAAGAACTTAGAGGATGATGCAGTCTTGAGAGTAAAGAAGGTCTATGAAAATAAAAGATCAAAGAAGTTGGCTTAGTAAATTATCATAGACAACAAAACACTTACATTGGTTGTTAACTGATTGAAGAGTGCATTGACTGAAGGTGGTAAGATTCTAAAATCTATCTCTGTCTTTTCTTAGTTTTTGAAGGATTTAGAAACAGGAAAATGTGAAGCTCACCAGGAGCTTAGGTTAATTGTTTTCAATTTTGATCCTATACATGAGACTGCTACTGCATTTAGTGCAAAGGTTAGCAACATACACAACAAGTTAAAATTAAATAGGAGTGAGAAAGATAAGATAATTGCCAACTTGATGGAGTTACAGTGTTTGTTGATCCCCAGGCTAGATATTTTACAACATGGTGTGATGGAAGTAGAGAAATTTTTAGCAATTCTAGATGTGTGCATGATTCATGGACTATAAGAATTAGCATTTTTTCTAAGTGGACAAATTGTAATTGTGAGGGATTTAATTAAGAATTGGGATAGTGATCTACAAACTTTAAAGGTTAATTTTAGTGACATCTTCACTAGAATGTAACTAGGTGATACAACTCTTACATTAATACAAAATTTTGACACTTTTTGTCATACCTTTGTCATTGTTGTCAAAGGGGGAGTGATGTAATGATGTTATTTAGCTAAAATTTGGCTAAGTTCATGAAAAATATAAATGTAATGGTTAAGGGAAGTAGTTTACATGATTTTAATTCCTAGGGGGAGATTTTGAGCTATCACTAATTAGTTTACTACTTTACAATGTAATGTATTTTTATTTCTACAGTAGATTAGACACTTACACAAATTTCTTGTTTTTTTTTTTCTAAGTGTTGTCATCAATGCCAAAGGGGGAGATTGTTGAAATTTTGTGAATATGATATGAGTGTTGATAATGGGAATGTATTGGGGTGTTGTCATTTCTAGAAACATGATCTATTGGGAGTATGAGATCATATTTACCAATGGTGTTGAAAGATCAATTGATGAATTGACTAAGTGTTCAGTCAACTGGGTAGAAGACAAAATGTAAGGAACAACCAATCAGATTGGGTGTTTGAGATCGAGTTAAGATGTGTGCTCATAAACTTAATATCTAAAGAGGCATGTACTACTACATCTATGATCACATTAGTTATTTTGAAGATTGGATAAATTTATTGATGATTTAAGTGATACTGGCAGAAGAACAGAGGACATGCAAAGTTTATTTTGTTAGATCGGATAACCAGTCACTTTAATGTTATAAATGTTTGATTTATGACTTTTTTAATGTTGTGTTTACTTTATTAAGTTTACCAATGCATTTTGGCATGATCAGATTTGAGTTTTATGTCAGTGGGTAAAACATTTAAGGGCAAAAGGCCGACTTTGATAAAGTTGTTATGAAAGAAGGATGTGATTGAGATTTAGGGTTAATGAGGTGATGTTTAGACAATGTGATAAGCAATTTTGATTTTGTGAAGTTGTTGAATATTGAAGGAGGAACTATGAGAAGAATTGAAGTGGATCTTTCAGAAAGAGAGTGTCATTTTCAAATCGGTTATTGTGGGGTATTTCTCAAGGCAGGCCCTGACAGGTTTTCAACTTAAATCCTTTAACAAGGTCACTCCTAATAGGTTGAGAAAGATATTTAATAGGATTTGAAGTATAAATCCTCTAACAAGGTAACTCTCATAAGGATTTTGAAATCCTTTAACAAGGTAGTTCTTAACATGACTTGTATTATTTCTTAAGCAGGCTTAAGATACTCTTAACCAGGTATACCCTTAACATGGTGTTTGTAATTGCTCATAACAATGCATATTTCTTTGGTGCACTATTTAAATTTGTGGATACCATTCCATACGTGGTATTCTCCCTCTAACAAGGGTTTCCATGGGAAAAATCTTGTGCGTTGAGTCTAAATTTTGTGAATGCTTTACTTGTTAAGTTTCTAAATAATATTTTCATTTGCATGTTGGGTATTGTAGAATCTATTAAAGAATAGTTTTAGATTTGTGGTTGCACAAATTCACTCCCCCCTCCCATTACCTTTAAATACTAAAAAATCACATGGTAGATAGAGAAATAAAGGAGTTATCTCAACATTTCTCTGAATTACAAGATCAATTGAAGGAATTAGAGAGGGAGCAAGAGTCTCTAAAGAAAGATTTGCGAGAGTGGTCCAAACAATTAGTTTAGAAAGATAGTGATATAGTGACTAGCATAGATTAAAAAAAATATAGATAGAGTAGGATCTTTAGGTAGAAGAGATGCATTGGAGTAGGAAAATTATCAGAATGCATTGGATACCACGAGATACATAGAGAAAGAGTCAGAAGAATGCCAACAAGAGTTATTGAATGTACATGTGCACCTTATCCAACTTGAAGAAAATATAAGGGATAGGGATAACCAAATTATTTAACTACAGATCCCTACCGTAATCCCTACCTCGGCAAGTTTTACGATGTTGGTGCAACAACTTTATGTCTCCTTCTAGGATGGGGACGAGGCATCCCCACTAGGCTTGACGCCAACTTTCAATTTCACGATGGATGTTGTAGAATTGAGTGCCAAAGTGGAATCTTCATTGGAGGCAACCCAAAAAGAGATCACTTCTAAAGTTATAGAAGAGAAGAGTTTGATTGAAAAAATATATGAAACAAATGATGACACTCAGTCATTGGTTGGGGTCATAAATCAAAGGATTGCGATAATGAAAGTTGGAGAATTTATCAAATGTGAGAGGAGATTTCATATGCTAGAGAATTCCTCAGAAGGTTGGGGTCTTCCATTATAAAAATAAGAATGTATATTGATGCATTTATACAAGTCAACCTAGCTTCACCCTTCAAGTTAGATGGATCATTGCTAAGTGAAGAGCAGCTTAAACAATTAATGGAACAAAATGACAGGATCACTCTTACGAGAAGATCTTAGGACCTGATTCTAATGATTCTCAAGTCAAAGAATTTATGGACTCCTTGCCTTACCTTCACTTTAGCCTAGATGCAACAAAAGACAGCTTGATTGGATTCACTTTCTATTAGAAGATCACACTTTATAATGTCTTACGATACTTTCAACTCCACATTTTATTGACCAATGAGGAGTTGGTTCCTTTGTAGTCCTCTCTAACCATGCTCTAGGTTTTTAGGTTTATCTCTCCTCCTTTTTTTGCAAGTGCCAAATTTTTGGGTTTAGACCTTGCGAGAAAGTTCCCCAGGAGTAACCAATTATATATACATGTATATAGATGACCCAAGATTCTCATGGCATTCACTTGAATGGGCTTTCCTTTCCATGTCAAAGAATCACATTAGCGCAGTTTAATTTTTTCCTTTGGTTGTGATCTTTTCTTTCTGCAGACACGTTTTGTGTCTACAAAACTGAATCGGCTCACAATAGGTAATAATAATCATGCCAAAGCTTCTCCTAGGAATAGTATATTTAAACTAAGGATTAATTTTCCTATCATGAAGTACATTTAAATTTTCAACCTAGGGATGTATACTTGAAATGGTACAACACAATATGTGCACTAAGTTTCTCAAAGAGTCATACTACCTATGCTGCAGGAAGGAAAAATACATGAAAGAAACCTACGCTATTGCTGCAGGAAAGTAAACATACATGACTACATAATGGAATTAATTCTGAAAATTGAAAACTTAGCTTAAACCTATTTTATCAACCCATAGCATTCACCACAATTATCCTTGAAAGTGCTGCAGGAACATACATGAATCTAATGTTGCAGGAATGAAACAGTAAACTTCTACTCAAAATGTTGTAAATGTTAAAAGTAAATCTAATCTACTCTAATCTAATCCACCTCCCAAGTGGGCCCCCTTGGTTGGCTTCTACTAACTACTAACACAGAATGTAAACCAAATTCACTCCATTATATTTTTAGAAAGTGATTACATAAAAATAATGCACAAAACTGGAAAGAGTAACTTGTTGTGCAAGATGCAACATTATTATATTTCAAAACTAAACTACAAACTAACAATCAAATCCCATTATATAGAGGTCTGACATTTATTACCAAAATAATATAGATAAGGTTTGATTAAATCATGCCATAGGGGAAGGAGATTGTAACTTCCCATGATAGAGTGTAATAAAGTATGGATAACCATTTCATCAAGATATTGACCGCTGAGAGGAAATACAGCAGAGATATTTCCCATATTTCTTGAGATGATGGCTTGTCTATTGTAGTAGGCATGTCTTGCGGCCATAAAAGTTCTCCCCATTATAGATGGAACTTCAATGCCTTCTCTTCAATGTGGTCTAACACTCTCAAGATGCTCCTTCATCCTATCGGGTTAGTAGCATATGCGGATATATAATCAAGTCAACTAGTCATCTCAATTGAAATTTAGAACATACATTCAAATAGCTATATGAAATACTGTGATAGATCTATAATGTTTAGCAAAACATGACACTAATAGCTACCCATAGGCTAGGTGGTTCTAACTGTACTTATCACAAGCTCAAATACTAAAAGGTTCACAAATGTCTTGGTAATGTCTTAAACAGAGTATAAATATTAACACAAAATAGAGTCAAAGTATGGTCTCATCATCTGCCCTTGCAAGTAAAATGCTTGTCCTCAAGCATTGCATTTCTTTGCAATTCCTTTGAACTCCCCGACTTATGTCTTTCCTCTTCTTTTGCTTTTAAAGGTATAGTAGAACCCTCTAGTTTTCTCCCAGAAGTCCATTCTATGATCCTCCTACAGTTGATCTAACTTTGTAGCATTGATGTCATAAAGAGGTCATAGAAGCATATGCAATTGGATTGTAAGGGGACACCATAGCTTGCATCTCATCTGCCTGCCTAGCTAGATATACTTTGGTGCTCTGTGAATGGCTGCCTCAAGATTAATAGGAATGTGCAGCTCTGATTTCTTGAATGCTTATGGTAGTCTATTCCACTTGTTCTTAGCACCAGCCAGGGCTCTCTGAAAGGAAAAATATGGACATTCCTTGATATTCTACATAAACCTCCTCTCTGATATTGAAAATATTCTTCTTATTCTCCACTTTTATGCTTCTATGGCTGAACCAATCTCTTAGCAACACATCAGGCTTACTTCTTTTAGCCCTTAAATGTAGTGGTTCTATTTTCTCTTGGTCCCTGTAGTTGTCTAGCTTCCTTTCATAGTTTGCTTCATTATGCATCCAGGACGTTAATGCCCTCAGATGTATATCCCTAATATAAAGTAGAGGATTCCATTCAGTCTCCTTGGGAATAATGAAGTTGTCCAAGTACAACTCACAGAGTAGATTATGCTGCCAAGAAGGAAGGGTTTGATATAGGCCATAGAATTCTTGGGCTGTTTTGAACTCAGAATCTATATTCTTCAAGGTCATCATCAGTTGAAAAGAGGAACTCTTCTTTTAAACAAATAGTGTATACCCTGGGAGGTGGTCTACAAGTGATAATATGATCAGCCAACTTCAGATCATGATCCATCCTTTGTTTTTGCTTTTCCAATTGCTCCTTTAGGTCTTTTATTTCCTCATTTTGGTCATTTATCACTCTTTGCATTTTATTCTTTTCTTCCTTCCATAGGATTCTTTAAAGAACAAATTTATTATACAAGCCAAAGATAAGGGACTGCAATGTAGGTGGGCCACAGTCTTCTAATTGATTATTTTGTTTCCTCTATTCTTTCCATGCCCGCTCTAAATAGTTGGTGAAATAGGTTCTTTGATAAAGTACTAGGGCATTCTATGAGTGGGCTGACTGTTGAGGCATTTGAACTTCTTACTCATTAATTTATGGAACTTTTTGATGACACTCTTCAGGGTCATTTTGACATATTGCAAGCTCATCGTCACATTTCTCATTTAGGTTTTGAGAAATATATGGAATTTTAGGCCGAGTTGGGGAATTATCTGGAATATAGTGCATATGAGGTTCTACAATGGCTTATTCTAAAGGAATAGATTGACACTCTGGAGATACTTGAGGAATTTGTCCTCTCTTCCTAAGACTTCTCTACACAAGAGTTTTATCAACCTCCACAGCCTTCTTTCTACTAGCTTTATTCATTCTCTCTACTGCATGAGTGGCTATTGTAGGAGACGGTTTCCTTTTCTTTCCTTTTGAAGCTGTGAGGTTTTGTGGTTTAGTTGCGGGAACATAAATTCCTTCACCTAGTTTTCATTTTCCTCTCTTCTGAGAAGAGGTAGGGGCATTACTTTTAGGAGCAGGTGAAGATCTATTTTCTTCAATTTTTTCAGGTTCCCTTTCTTGGGTGGCTTGCTCAAGAGTTGGCTCAGTGGCTATTGTATTATCATTTCTAGGTTGCTCAATAGGATCAACCTGAGGTTGCAGGGTTTTAAGTTGAACAAACTCTTAACATGCCAAAGGAGAGACTTCCCTAAGGGATTTCTCAACTATCAGTTTGATTAGGACATGGTGGGAGACAAAATTTGCATTCCCCTTTTGGGTTTCCTTAGCACTGATACTTAGCATGTTATATAAGAAATTGGGAACATTTACTGGAAGATTGTGCCTTATATATCTAAGTAACTTGAAATGATGTGCATGTAAATTTGAAAATCTTCCCTTATAGGTCAAGTACATGATAAGTTGCCAGCTCGTTGAATGGTATAGGGAGTGACATGAATTTGCATCCTTGCTTGTTAATTTCCAATGGAGGGTCTATAGGCAGAGTAAACTAGGCTCAAGCTGACCTAACATCCTGTTGATTAGGATAATGTTCCCCAATTGCTGGCAGTCTAGTCACTTTGGCTATGCATTCCTTTGTTGTGACAACCATTAAACCCCATATGGTTTCCTTTCCTTCTTCAAAGGTACTCATGAATTCTGCTGCTACCTCATCATTAAATTTTGTTAATTGCAGAAAATACCACAGCCAACTAGATGCATTAAACCTTTGCACTGCTTCAATATCTATGAGCAGAATTCCATGAACCATAGGCTCATGCTGCTAAAGATGCCCTCCCATTTGCTCCAAATATTTTCATTCAAATTTTTCTGTTGTCACTTGTCAATCTTTCAACTTCTTTTTCTTTGCAATTTCCAAATACCTTATTCCCTCTTTGATCACGTTGAATTAAGCTTTCAAAGTACACTTATTGAAACTACATATTTTTTTCTCTTCCAATCTTTTATTATGTTTGTCATAAAAAATAATAATGGTGTTTTTACAAAAGAAATTATAACTCTTACCTGCGAGTTTAAATACAAGTTACCACATAGTTTAATTATGTCCTTTTTGGTCACATCAAGTCTGAAAATTAGGGATAATTTGGGAATAATAGTATGAAACTTGTGCGAGATAGTAAAGGGAATTAATGAGACAAGGCCAAAGTATAGATTTGAGTTGTCAGGTAATCTTACGAGAAGTGAGAAGGACAACAAGAAATGACATGTAAACTTAATACACTTCCCTGCCCCCTACAAAATAAAGACAAGTATCCACACTTGACACATGTGGCATGTGGTGAGGAACTGGCTTACTGACTCAATCATAGATTAATCATAGTAGTAGATATAATTATCAAAATCTATGTTCTAAAAGTGGAAAGAAATTTGAAAATTTGTACCTGTTAGTCGATTACCATGCACGCAAGAAATAAAAGGTAGCGAGAGTGGCATAAGTACGGTGGCTGCATGCATCAGTTGATGTGGCTCTTATTTTGGAACATAGAAATGGAAAGAGGTGGTGATGTGGAAGATGGGTAGATGGAAGGTAGAGAGGCAGAATGGATTGAAAATAAGAATATTTAATATGAATGGAGAATGGAACTTCATTTGGAAATGAAATTTTTATTATGAACATGCACAAAGGAATGTTATGTTGAAGCTGTAGGAAGAAGGTTTGCACCCTCTGCTGCAGGAACTTTTACCTGTTTCTCATTTGGAGTTGGATGTCTGAATTGTTACATGAAGTCTTCTTTGGTTTGGGGCTGATGATACACACAAAGCTGATGCCCGTTGACCAATAGCTTGAAGTGCACTTGGTCAATAATTGTCAATTGGATTGATCCATTGGCAAAGACATAACTTATTTCATATGGTCCCAACCATCTTGTCTGTAGCTTGCCTGATATTTTTTGGAATCTAGAATCATACAGTAATGCCCAATCACTGACTTGAAACTATTTGCTCTTAATATGGGAGTCATGCCACTTCTTCCTCTATTTTTGTACTATCTTAGTATGCTCTAATGAAGATTTTTGCATTTCATCCAAGGAGTTGAGATGGAGCAGTCGGTCTCTCTGTGCTACAAGAAGGTCAAGGTTTAACTCCAGTGTAGTACACAATGTTTTATGCTCAAATTCAATTAGCAACATTGTTTCCTTCCCATGTACAGTAGTTCAAATGGAGTGAATCATGTGGTTGTCTTCCATGTTATTTTGTATGCCCAAACTACTTCTGAGAGTCAACTGCTCCAATCAAGACGCTGGAGGTGAACTATTTACATTAGAATTGCTTCTATCTCTCTGTTATTAACTTCCACCTAACCATTGGCTTAGGGATGGTAGGGAATGGACTTCATGTGTCTGATATTATGTTCCTTCATGAGTTCTATGATCATATTGGATGTGAATTGTGCTCCCTGATCAGTTACAAGCTCTCTTGGCACACCATAATGGGTGAAGATTTCCTCATGCAAAAAATCTGCTACCTTATGATCTTGTGCATGCTTCATGGTTTTTATTTCCACCCATTTGGTTAGATAATCGGTGCATACCAAAATTTAAGACTTCTCATTATATGGGGGGTCTATAAGACCAATGAAATCCATGTCCCGCTTATCAAATGGTGTGACAACCACTTGTGGATGTAAAGGCATTTCATCTGTCTTTGTTGGATGACCCATCCTCTGGCATTTATCACTTTTTATTTTATAATTGGTTGCATCTTTGTGAAGTGTGGGCTAGTAATAACCTATTGTTAATATCTTCAGAGCTATCCTTTTAGCTACAAAGTGTCCTCCACATGGCTCATCATGACAAGCATGGATGATATCATATGTTTCATCTTCGCGTACACACCTTCTCATGACTTGGTCTAGACTAGTGTAGAATAGTGTATTGTCAATCCAAAAGAATTGAAATCTTTTCTCAACAAGCATTCTTATGTCCTTAATAGAGAAATGTGTAGGCATTTTGCCAGTTGCAAGGTAATTAGCTATATCAGCATACCATGGACTCTTGACAGCAATATGAAACAAATGTTCATCAGCGAATGTGTCATCTATCACAGTAGTATCATTGTCATTAGTCTGGAGTCAGGATAAAAAATCAGCTACTACATTTGCTTTCCCTAGCTTTTCAATGATGGTTATGTCAAATTTGTGCAAAAGAAGAAGCCATCTTGCTAGTCTGCCTGAGATGACAAGTTTGTTCATAAGATACTTGATTGCTGCATGGTTAGTATGAACAAAGATAGGATAGCTTGTTACATAATGGAAGAATTTATTCAAAGCATAAACTAGTGCCAATAATTCTTTTTTAGTAACTATGTAATTTAACTCCGAGCCATGTAAACTCTTGTTGATATAGTAAATTGCATTCTCAAGGTTATTAAAATTTTGTCCTAAGATAACACTTATTGCATAGTCAGAAGCATCTGTATGTATGTGTAATGGTAAAGACCAATTAGGCCCCCTAAGTACTGGTGCAGTTGTCAAAAGTGACTTGAGCTGTAGGAAGGATTCATCACAAGCTCATGTCCGTGCAAACTTGACCTCTTTTGTAAGAAAGGTGTATAGAGGGCTAACTATCTGACTAAAATTTTGAATGAAGTGCCTATATAAGCCAACATGTCCTAAAAAGGATCTAACATATTTTTTCTTAGTAGGTGTAGGCAATGTGAGAATTACCTCAATTTTTTCAAGGTCTACTTGGATGCCAGCTTTTAAAATGAAATATCTCAGCACCACTCCTTCCTGCATTAGCATGAAATATTTCTCACTGTTGAGAGACATGTTGTGTTCTTAACATATGATCATAAATTTCTCTAAGTTCTTCAAAGCCTCCTCAAAAGTGACACCAAATGTAGTGAAGTTGTCCATGTATATTTCCATGCAATCATGTGATATATCAGCAAAAATGTTGATTACTGCTCTTTGGAAAGTAGATGGTGCAATACGTAAGCCAAAAGGTAACACATAATATGCATATGTTCTCGAAGGGCATGTAAATGTGGTCTTCTCCTAATCCTTTAGAGCAATGCTAATCTGGTTATAACTATTGTATCCATCAAGAAAAGAGAAGTACTTCTTTCCAGCTAAAGTGTCTAGAACTTGATCAATAAATGGCAAGGGAAAATGGTCTTTCTTTGTTGCATTGTTCAATTCCCTATAATCTACACATATTATCCATTTACCCCCCTTTTTAGGCACAATGACCAAAGGTGATACCCATTTACTACCAGAGATTGGATAAATAAAATAGCATCCAGCAACTTTTGCAACTCAATTTTGACTATTCTCTTAGGGCTGGGTTAATTCTTCTCTAAGGTTGGCGAAGTGGTAGAATGCCTTCATTGATATAGATTCTATGTGTGCAGAGATTTGGGTTCAAGCCTGTCATGTCTCCATAATCCCAAGCAAATGTTTTTTCATGCTTACAAAGGATTTTAGTTAACAATACCAATTATTGTGGTGGCAGCTTACTGTTAACATGAAGATTGCGACCAGTAGAAAGTTCCACAGTAGTTGTCAACTCTAGCATTGACACTTCAAAGATTTGGCATGTAGCTACCTCACAGGGTAGTAATTGGTGGATATTATCAGGGGCTACTAGAAAAACACAATCCTCGTAGGTACACAACTGTAGAATAGAGCTTCCAGAAATATCTTTTTATATGACACACTCATTGGTAAGGATACTTTGAATCACATCATCATATTCTTGCATTTTCAAGAAGGATTACATGTGTAACATCATTAGTTGAGCAACAAAATTTAGCTCTTCCTCATTTCCCAAATCTGGCCAAATAGGTGTACTCAAATATGGTTGGGGTTGGGCAGGAGGATATAATGCTAGCTTCTTTATTGCTTGGCCATTTGAAATTATCATGTTACCTGATCTACAACTAGTATGAGCATCAGTGGTGGCTAACCAAGGTCTTCCAAGAATAACTGTATAACCAACAAAATATACATTAGGCGATAATATTAGGAAGTCTACAGGATATTCCCATGAATCCAATGTGACATTTATATCCTCTATGATGCTATATGGGGTTACAGTGAAACTATCTGCAAGTTGTAAGATTGTTGGTGTGGTTCTCAATCCCTCTATACCCAACCTATGCATGGTATCCTTAGTCATAACATTTATAACTTCTCCCAAATCAACTAGAGAATTTTTCATAGACTGGCCATTAATTATAAGATCAAAAATTGTGCTTCCAGGGTCAGAGTACTTTGGTATGACTATTTTCCCCAAAATAATATCTTCAAGTTGACCTATAACATGGACTATTTGAGGATCCTTTTTCTTATGTCCAGGTTTTTTGAGGCATGCTTCCTTAATGGATTTTCCATAAAGAGGAACATCTTTGATAGCTTGGAGCAGAGGAATCTTGATATGAATATTTTTCAACTGGTCAAGGATATCAAATGGTGTTTCTTCTTGGGATATAGATTTTTCCATGCTAAGCCTTTGTGGAAAGGGAGGATTAACCGAGGCGTGAACATCATTTTTACTTGGTATATCATTTGGTTGGACAAGTATTTAGAAAAGTAACTTCTGGAAGTTGTTCTAATGCCACAAGAATGTTTGGAACTTATGTTATAATAGGAGGTTCATGTGTAGGAAGAGTTGTACCAGATCTCAAGTGAATATCAGATATCTCTAGTGCATATGATTCCACTTTTCTCTTCTTCATTTTTCACAAACTAGACTTCACCGAAGATATGCACAACAATTATCTTGTGGCAACAATTTGGTCAAGGAGTAACACATTATGTAGGAGCTAAAGTTGGATTAAAAACATGTGCATTGGAATTACCACAATACATGGGTGGAAAATTTGTGGAAGAAATAATATGCTCAAGAAGAATGACATTGTCAAGATCCTAAAGTTGGAGTCAAAATTGTGTGAACAATCCTATGCAACCAGTATTAAAAGAAAGTGATACATACAATGTAACATTTTAATTGACTCAAAAAATTTCTTCCATGGGAGAGGCTTCGAGCGGGAAAGGATTTTCAAATTTCAAATGGGTCCCAGCCAGGCATGGAGGCCTGGCTGCAGGCTCTGGTTCTGGTGTTGCGCTGGAGAATGTCATGGTGGACACAGCCAAAACTTTGGTGGGTTCTCCAGTACCTATTTTGAATCTAGCCTTGTAGGTGTTAGATTCCACTCTGTGTGGCAAGGAGAATTTGCCTCCCTACCAGGCTATTATGGCATGTGTATCGCCTCTGCTAAGTTCTGCAGAGATTCCTTCAAAGGATTTGTCTTGTCCTTTGCCTCTAAGCCCACTGATGACTAGAGAGAATATTTGAGAGATCAGGCCTAGCCTAAATTTGGAGAAAAATAGCACAAAGGACCCACTAGTGAGGTCCCCTAAATAGACAAGTAATGAGAATGTCGAGGTCAAAACCTATTCTACAAAAAATGGTCAGAAATCCTGGGATCTAAACAAGCGGGAAAACTTTATCCTACTGTTGGAACTGTGAAGGCTAGATTTGTGGATGGTGAAGTAGCTATTTTTGTTCCTAATTCTCCAATGGATCACTCAGTTTATTCAATTGAGTTTACTCTAGCTAGTAATTTCCTCGGCCCTCGACCCAATATTAAACTAGTTAGATCTTTTGTTAGGAAAAGATGGGCTTTGAAGGGTTAGGTTGACATGGCTGCTTTACCTAAGGGGTTTTTATCCTTTGATTTTTCCAACAAAGATGATTAGGATTTTTTCCTGTATGGAGGACCTTGGATGTTTGGAAGAACATCTGTGGCCTTCCGTAAATGGACTCCAAATTGGGATGACTTTGAAAATTTCTTCAACGCCACTCCGGTCTGGGTTAGGTTTCCTGGATTGCCCCTCGAGTACTGGAACGAGGAAGTCTTTAAGGGATTTTCTTCTTCTTTTGGTGGGGAGCTCCTCTTGATTGATTCGATGACAAATTCCAAGTCCCATCTATTTTTTGCAAGAATCCGTGTCAATATTTGTCAGTTTGATAACCTTCCTTCACTTATTAACATCAACTCCAAACTAGGTATCTAGAAGCAAGAAGTGGAATTTGAATACCTTCCCTTTGCTTGCTTTGTGTGTCACAAAATGGGTCATTGGGTAAAGAATTGTCTGAAAAAAGCCAAAAAGGGTCCCAAAGTAGCAGTCTCTGACCCTAATCCTCCTAAGGAACCCAAACTAATCTGGAAGGAGAAGAAGACTCTGGATTTAACTGAAGGTGAGAGTGTTAACAAGGTCGATCTGGGTTTGGAAGGAAGCCTTGGTGACACGGTTGAAATGAATGGGATTCAAAACCTGGAAGAGGGGGAAATAGTGGAATCTATTACACATGTATCTGATTCTCTAATGAAAGAAGTGTCAGTGGAGGTAGTTGTTCCTATCCAGGATGATGAACAGTCGCAGTTTAAAGTTGAAGGTGCCTATCTTACTATTCAGTTGGATAGTGAGGCTATGGGGGAGGATTCTCCACCCTACAACCTTGAAAAGTCAAAGGATGAGGATTCTTCATCTGCTCCAGATACCCTATCTAGAAGTGGTGATTAAGAACCTTATGTGAGTCTAGATATTCTAGATCTGAATGGGGCTCCATGGACTACTCAAATGGGGAAGAAACAAAAGAAATCAGAGAAAAGGGAGTGGTAACTTGGAGTAGGGCTGATGAAGGTTCTAAGGTTCGTAGCATGAAGGTAAATGTTGGTTTCTAAAAGAGAAAACTAGGTAGAACCTCAAAGAAAGAAATCAGAGAAAGAGAAAGTAAAAAGGATATAGCGGATGGTAAGCAATTGACCATCCAGGATGTCTATACTCCGGTTAAGAAATGAAAATCATTTCATGGAACATTAGGGGGCTTAATGATGCCCATAAGTAGGATACATTGAGGAACCTGGTAAGAGATCATAAACCTGATATCATGCTTGTTCAGGAAACTAAAATTATTAAAGATAAGATTGAAAAAATTAGAATCTTAAAAAATGGTGGGGTTGTTGGATCCAGCTCTGTTAGTGCCTCGAGTGGTATTGCTATTTTTTGGAACCAGAATAATATTAGAGGTGTTATTCTAAATAATGATGTAAATTGTTTGAGCATTAAATTTACCCATATCAATTCAGATTTTGAATGGGTGACTACTAATATATATGCTCGCAATTGCAAAGCTGGTAGAGCAAAATATTGGAAAATGGTTGAGAATCAAAGGCTTTCTTTCCATGATTCTCCTTGGCTGGTTATGGGAGATTTCAACTGTCCTCTAAAAGACAATGAGAAGTTTGGAGGGTTTGATAGTTTGAGTCAACTAGAGGGTAGATTTGAGCTCATGGATTTTGTCAATCATCAAGATCTTGTTGATATTGATCTGCAGGGTGTAAATTACACTTGGTCTCATAGAAGAGTGGGAGAGGACCTTATTCAGGTTCATCTAGATCGTGCCTTAATTTCTGGAAACTAGCTTAATAACTTCTATTGCTCATTGCCTTCAATCATGAAGGTTGGGTCTGATCACTTTCCTCTCTCTTTTTTTGTTGATTCAATGAAGGTTAAGGGTAATTTCCCCTTTATATTTGAAAAAATGTGGATTGACCATCCGGAGTTAGAGAAAAGAATCAAGGAGTGGTGGAATGTTAACATTTGAGGGTCTGCTATGTTTTGGGTGTCTAAGAAACTCCAGCACATAAAAAAAAATATTAAGACTTGGAGTAAGGAAGTGTTCGGGGACATCTTCAAAGTCAAGCTTGATTTGCAAAAGGAACTTGATATCATTCAGGACTCTATCCAGCATGAAGGTACTGTAACACCCCAAAATTGGCACCTTACAATTCTAATCAATTTTGGTGCATTTTCTCATCATCAAAGTCCTATTATACTAGGTAAATTCTCCTTCATAATTGTCTTTAATTCACTTAGTCTCAAATGCAGAAAACTTGAATTTGCATAAATATTACACCATATTTAATTCCTAAATTTTCAAGATTTATTAGCTAAAAATCCCTATGATTAATTAATTTAATTCTAAATCCCTAAGTGCTTTTAAATTAAATTAATTCCACCCCCTTTAGCTAATACACATCAAAAGGAATTAAATAATTATTTAGTTATTTGAATGGATTATCCTCACTTGAAATTCAATAATTCAAGATGAAAAGTCACCCATGTGGCAATAATTCATTTACTTAATTGAATAATTGCTTCAATTTTGTCTCACCTTCCTCCATGGAGATGAAGATTCAGCCATTTCTTTCCAAGAAACTCTTCATCCTCTTTTCAGGTTCTTCTATATTATGGACCTTCTTTCCTTCATTTGAGAGGAACAATTTTTAGAGTATCAAAACTATAGCAAAATATTGTCTCAATTCTCTCATGTTTTCAATCTTTTATTGCATATTAGTATTATTTCATTTATTTTAATGGCATCTTCATCTTAATTTAGTTTACTTATGTATCAAATAGCTTAATTCTATTGTTTCTTTCAAGCTTCCTAGATTAAAATATGTATTTCCATTCTTAGATTACAATTGCATCTCTCATTTAGAATAGTTTTATTTTAGTTTTTCATGCTTACAAATCCTCCATTTTAGCAATGGTCTATGGTTGTTGGCTCTCATTCTAAGAGTAATTAAACACCCCAACTAAATAGGAGGCAACAGTTCGATTCAATCGATATTGTGGAATGGACAATTCATGTTCATCTTCGCAATTCGATGATTGAGCAATGACTATGTTGTGTTGTGCCTGATTTAGAGGTCAAAATTCATACATACATTTTGGCACCCACCGTGGGGCAGAAAATTGATTTATGACCTCACTCTCAAAAAACTTTCTGATAAAATTTTGTATTCTACCGTACGACCGTACTTCTCTGTGTACGGATTCTCGCACGAGAATTTTGAGCATACCACGCAAAGTTTTGCACTTCCTCGCACAAATCCTTGCACTTCCTCATAGGAAGCCTTGTACTTCCTCGCGTGAGACTTGGTGACAACTTTTTGAAATTTCACAGTTTTTGCAAGTACAATTTCTATTTTTTCTAATTATTCTAACATGCTGTTGTTTTTTATCTTTCTAAATTTTCTGACAGCATGACAGTGGGATGTAGGTCGCTTGATAAAGACATAAACTTGCTAACGGTTTTCTTGTAGGACGGTTGTCAAAGATAATTCTAAAAAACATTGTGCTTGTTTATTGCTTTCATCACATAGTATAAATAGGGCCTTGTTAAAATTTCTTGGGAATCTTGATAGCAAAATAGGGGAATAGGCTCTTCATTACATGGAAGTGATGCCCATGGATGAATCCGAGACCCAGACATTACTAGCATGATGGAGACCTAGGGAAGCAAGGAAAGTTAACAAACCTTTAGCACGTTCACTTATTAGGGGATTATGCTCTTCTCTCTTTGAGAGAATCAGAAACCCTAAGGCTTGTGAATTGGTTGGAGGAGAGTTATCTCGGTGATGAATATGTCTTGCATGTTTGGGTAAGGTGAAGAGGTAGAGAAGTATGCTCTTCTCTCTTTGAGAGAATCAAAAAATCTGACCCTCGAATCCAAGCAAGGTTTTGTGTCACCTTTAGAGAGCCTATCGGAAGTTGAACCTCTGGGAATGACCCAAGTGAGTACACACATATCGCTAGTGATTCCACCTCACTATAATAAAGTCTGCTTTGTCGAGTCCAAAGACTCCAAAGCCATGGTAACTTCTTTCTCATGATTCTGACTATCATCTTGAGAAAGCCTTGTCTATTGTACTGAGCAGCGTCGCTCCCAGCCCTGCTTGCAGGGGTGTATGACTTTCAAGTGTTGGTGTGGCTATGAGGCCCCAGCGCTGTATCAGGGACACTGAAGGTTATTGTGAATGGAAGCCCACTAAAAACTTTCTTAGTTAGATGCTTACCCAGATCACCTCCGAAAGAAGACATAATCTATGTGTGGGGAGGGGGAAGAATCTCTCCCCTAGATTCTCAACATAGGTATGCACCTGGATGCTTGAGGTGGTATATGACGTTGGCCCTTGCTTTAAACATATATTGTTGAGTCCTTGGAAACACCAAAAACATAGGCGCCCTCTCGGGGGTGACTCTGTTGTGTAAGGTGCATGCATACGCATAAGTCAGTGAGGCACGAATTTTGTCTTCTCTACCATTTTTTTGTAGGGATAACTAAGTGTTGTGTGATGAAAAAGTGTCACACTTCTATGAATCATTCCATCCAAGGTTGCTCAAGAATGAGGCCTCAAATATCGATCCATAGCTCTCTAGTCATGGAGTGCAAAAGATGTAAAATGGAGGCCCTAAGATTAACCTAGTTAGTGCTTATGCAAGTACACCATGAAATGAGAGATTCAATGCATGAAAATGAGATCTAATCTATATGATTGAAATGCACAAAAGGAAATTAATCTAAATGATAACAATGCATTATTAATCTATGAAAGAAAATATGGATGCAATATTAATCTATGAAAGCAAATATGAATTTAATCTACATGAGTAGCCATGGATGCAAGAAGAAGACAAGAAGAGAGAAGTTGCAATATGCAAGCCAAAGTGCTCAAATTCTCCTCCAAAATTGCTCTCCAAACCTACAGCATAACAATACTTAAAAATTCTATATATCAGAATGAGAAGGAGAGGTCTCCTTTTAAAGGAAAGTGAACGGTTGAGATTAAGAGGCAAAAAAAGAATTGATCAATGGTTGAGATTAAGAGGCAAAAACCCACTACTTAGGAAGATGTGATGAAAAATGGATTTTTATTTAATTTATTTCCTTTTTCATCAAAAGAAGAGCTTTAAGTGGGGATTT
>MU225868.1:136866-163449 GCA_018584345.1 Thuja plicata | reverse complement strand
CCTCTAGCTATGCATCACGGAGAGACTTATTAGACAAGGACACTCAACAAAAATCAATAATAGTCAGCACACAAAGAAAATATCATGACATAGCTCAAGCATTAAGTGTTGCGTTTAAAAATTTAAGAGTGTTAACTGATACTGAGTTCCGAGGATAAGGATCAAATGCTTGCAAGTAGGTAAGACCACATGACAAAAATGGGTAAGACCAAACTGATAAGTGTTGAAAAACACTCGATGTCAAGGGTTGTATTGAAAAATATAGTTGAGAGTGGTATTGAAAAACACCGTTTGTGAGGTGTCCTAAAGACAAACGCATCCAAGAGACTGAAGCTAATACAGGTATGCCCCCTAGACAAAGATAAAGAGAAATTCCAGACCAAGGCAACAAGGACAAGACATGATGGAGAAAGGCTAAGTGTTGAGGTCACGCGCTAAGAAATAGGGGTGCAAAGGCCTCAAGTAGCGCCTATTTCCAGGTTTTCACCACTTGGATTTTATTATAATTTTTTCTCTTTCATTTTTTTTTCATTTTTTTTTTCAAGACTTTTTATAATTTTTTTTGAATTTTTGCTACCAAGGCACCTGTTTCCAAGTTTTCACCAAGGCACTTTTTCTAGTTTTTTAAATTTTTTGAATTTTTGAATTTTTTTTTGTATTTTTGGAATGCATAATTTTTTTGAAGATACATCAAAGCGCCTATTGCTAGGTTTTCACTAAGATAATCATTTTTTCAGGACATTTTCTGATTTTTAGAATTTTTGACAATATATCATTTTTTTGAATTTTTCAGGATCAATAAATATGTACAAGAGGATGCCCCCAGACAGAACGGGCATCATGGATAGAACTTCTTCAGGTGCAAAACATTGATAGGATCAGGGAGTTGTTCTCCCTTTTCTGTAGATAGTATATAAGCACCTGTCTCAAAAGCTATTGTGATAATGTAAGGTCCAAGCCAATTAGGTTCAAATTTGCCCTTCTGATCTCTATGTTGTTGATTCTTAGGATTTTCAGGTAGGACAAGATATCCTACCTGGAATTCTCTAGGGTGAACCTTTTTGTTGAAGGCTTTCGACATGCGCTTTTGATAGATCCTCATATGGTCAAATGATGCTTGACATTTTTCATCTAGAAGTTCTAACTCTAGAAGTCTCATGGCATGATAGTCTTCATCTGTAACTAGACCATGGAGAGAAACTCTAAGTGAAGGAATCTCAACCTCCAAAGGTAACACTGCTTCAGCACCATATGCAAGGGCAAAAGTAGTAGCCCCAGTAGGAGTATGAATACTCATTCTATAGGCCCACAAAGCTGGATTTATCTGTAAATGCCAATCTCTACCATTCTTATAGACTGTTCTATGCAAGATTTTAAGAATGGTTTTGTTTGATGCCTCTGCTTGACCATTTCCTTGCGGGACGTAAATGGAGGACCAATGTTGTTTAATCTTGAATTTTTTACAGAGTTGTTTAAGGTCCTTATTTTTTAACTGGCCTCCGTTGTCAATAATTATCTTGAAAGGCACTCCATATCGACAGATGATATGGTTCAAAATGAATAGAGAGACTGTCTTGCCCGAGGCAAGAGAAAGTGGGACAACTTCTACCCATTTAGTAAAGTAATCAGTAGTAATAATGATAAATTTGTGTCCACCTGATGAGTTGGGGTGAATCTTCCCAACAAGGTTAAAGGCCCAGCGCTGAAATGGCCAATGAGATATAGAAGGAATAATCTCCCTGCTTGGAGCATGTATCAAGTTACCATATTTTTGACACTTTTCACATGACTTTGCAAAAGCTACTGCATCGTGGGCCAATAGTACCCCACCCTAAGTAACCTTCGGGCCATTGCAAGACCATTGGAGTGTCCCCTATAGATGCCCTCGTGAATGTCAACTAACGCTTGATCAGATTCTTCCTTTTCTAAGCATCTAAGAAGTGTCCCATCTAGACCCCTCCTATACAAATCACTAGCGATAAGGGAATGGCGAGAGGCATTTCGGGTAAGGTTTCTGCATTCAGATCAGTTAAAGATTTTAGGTATAATGCCATCATGAAGGTATGAATAAATGGCACCATAACGAGATGATTCATGACCAACAAGGGTACAAATGATATGTATTTATTGGGAGTCAAAGATAGGGTGATGTAGCTCTTCCACCAGGAATTCAAATCTTGAATCATGTTGATCTAATTGAAGAAGTGAAGCAAGTGTAGCCATAGAATCAGCTTCTTTGTTTTCTGCTTTAGGGATTTGCTAAAATATGACAAATGTGAAGTAGCATTTCAAGGAATCAACCATTTTCTTGTAAGGTACCATTTTCTCATGTTTTGTTTGATATTCATCATTAAATTGGTTGATTATCAGCTGTGAATCCCCATAGATGTGTAACTCTATGATTCTCCATTGTATGACCATCTTAAGTCCATTTGTTAAATATTCATACTCAGAAATGTTGTTTGTACATGGGAATAATAATTTTTAGGACTTAGGGATTGTGTACCCATGAGGAGAAACAAACAACACACCAGCTCCTGAACCATTTTGCATAAAAGATCCATCAAAGAACATCTTCCATGTTCTTTTAGTCATATACATAAGATGCTCATTTGGGAAATCAACTTGAATAGGTGCATCATCTTGTAATGGTAAATCAGCCAATTGATCTTCTATGGCTTGTCCTTTAATTACTTTACGCTCAATGTACTCTATGTCAAACTCTAAAAGTACCATCATCCATTTAGCAAGTCTATCAGTGAGGGTAGCCTTACTTAGCAAATATTTGAGTGGATCTATTTTTTCTATGAGGTGTATAGTGTGCGCAAGCATGTAATGTCGCAACTTTTGGGAAGCAAAAACAACAGCAAGGCAAGCTTTCTCAATGCTAGTGTAGTTAACCTCATATGAAACAAGAGTACGACTGATGTAGTATATTTCTCTTTCTTTCCCATTTTCATCAATTTGAGCCAGTAATGCCCCCAAGGAAGATTATATTGCTGAAATGTATAAAATAAGTGGTTTCCCTGGGATAGGAGGCATTAAAATAGGGGGATTTGCCAAGTACTTCTTGATTTGATCTATGCTTTTTTGACAATCCTCATTCCAAACACATTTGATTCCCTTATGTAAGTTCTTATTGAAAGGTTGAGCTCTATCTGCCAGTTGTGAAATAAATCTCCTTATAGATTGAAGACGTCCTTGAAGACTCCTCATTTGACTAATTTTTTTAGGAAGGGGCATATCAATGATCACTTGGACTTTTTCAGGGTCAACCTCTATTCCTTTTGCTGAAATGATGAATCCAAGTATTTTTCTAGAGGTGACTCCAAATGCACACTTTTTAGGATTTAACCTTAGTTGAAATTGTTCCATACGATCTATAATTACTTCCAAATCATCTAAGTATGTATCTCTTTGTTTAAACTTTTCCAAGGTGTCATCCACATAATCTTCCATGTTTTTATGCATCGTGTCATGAAAAATAGTTGTCATAGCTCTTTGATAGGTAGCTCCTACATTTTTTAATCCAAAATGCATAACGTTCCAACAATAGGTACCCCATGCACAAGTGAATGCATTATTTCCTTGATCTTTAGGAGCTATCTTAAGTTGATTGTACCCAGAAAAACCATCCATCAAAGAATAAATCTCATAACCTACAGTCATATCCACTATCATGTCTATATTGGGGAGTGGAAAGTCATCCTTTGGGCATGCTCTATTGAGATCTCTAAAATCTGTGCAAACTCGAATGGATTTATCATGTTTGGAAACTAGTACAATATTTGATATCCATTCAGCATAGGCAATAGCTCTTATAAATTTGGCACCAAGGAGTTTCTCCAATTCAGCTTTGACTAGGAGAGCTATATGAGGATGCATCTTTCTCAATTTTTGCTTAACTGGTTTGACATTTGGAGCTATAGATAAGTGATGCATAATAAGATTTATGTCCAATCCTGGCATATCTGAATAAGTCCATGCAAAATTAATCTTCTTTCTCTGTAAGAACTTAGTGTAAGCTTCTTTTTTTGTTGGTGACAAGGACTCAGCCAAGTGCACTATTTGTGGAGCCTCGTCTGTACCCAAATTAACTGCTTATGTTGGTTCAATAAGCACTGAAGATCGATCATGAAAATAGTTGGGGAGACGATCAAGTACCTCATCCTTAGGTGCCTCAAAGAGGTTTTCACCTTTGGATACGTCATTTCTTTTTACTTTTTTTTGGTTTTGAAACCGCCACACAGTGGTTTTTTCCATCAGAACACCTATTCTTTTTATTTTCTTTTGTCTTTATCTTGTGACTAAGGTACTTGATGTCTTGCTCTATCATATTGGTAGCCGGGTCACTGATGGAAGAGACTATGGGTTCAATGGCATTTAGATAACAAGCTATCTCATAATCATTTTGGAATGTCAAAAGCTCAGGTTCTTGATAGCATTGAGACCAATTAATAAGGTCAGGATGAACAAGGGGTAAATCAACGACTTGTTCAAGGCTATAAATATGAATGATATTATCACTGGTGACTGAAGAGTTAGAGTCCATCAAGTATCCCTCTAAGCTATGCAAATTAGGATTCTTCCTAACAAGTGAAGAATCATCCACTAAGGCAACATGTGGGTTCAATTCCTCTAATCCTACATGTGACTCGTTAGCTACCTCGGGTTGAGAACTAAACATGTGAACAACATCAATATCTCTATCAACTGTTGAAGGCTCTGACAAAGAGTCCCATTCATACTCATTAGAACTAGTATCTGAACTATGAATAGGATGCTTACACCATGAGGGCTTGGGACATCATGATGTAGAAGGTCCAGTTTCATCAAAAGTAACACTTTCTCTTTCCATTAAATGAACAATATTCTTTCGTTGACACTCTCTCAAAGGATCCTCTATATCTGATTCTTGTTCTAAAGTTGCAACTGATGCACAGGTGACTGAAATATCTGAATCTCCCCAAAGGAGATTAGTGGAAGGGACCCAATCTTCACACATATCTTGTTGATTTGTCAAATTAGGCACATACTCTAGTTCATCATCACTATCCAACTTTTCAAAAAGAGGATTGGTACGCTTGTTGCAATTTTCAAATCCTAGGTCAACTAGTTTCTTAGACTTGCGTCCAAATTTAGCATGATCAAGAGGTTCGGACCTAGGATCCAAATTGTGATTAAGAGGGATGTAACTAGGATAGCCCATCTTCTTGACAAAAGTATATCCTCTTCCATAACTCTTAGGAGAAGGAGAGAAGTTCTCATTGTGCTTATACTTTTCTTCTCTATAGATCCAGTCTCTAACAAATGTTTCCTCTTTCTCATTTTGAATAGGCAATGATGATTCTACAAATTTTCCAAATAATGTCATAGCTGAAGAGGAAGGCTTCATCTCTTTTGAAGGTTTACCATAAGACCTAGGTGAAAGTGGCAATGTTGTGAGGGAGTTGAGTTGATATCCTCCCATACCAAGGTCTATCGATTTAAACTTATCTTTGCACTCAGCTAAGGTAGCATCAAAATTTTTTGCTTCTCTATTGAGGGGAACATGGGCCCCTGCTGAAATTGAATTAACAGATAAAGTGTTATGCCTAGGTATACAAATCTCTATGCCATTGTAGGGGAACTTAACACATTGATGGTAGGTGGACAACACTGCTTGCATGTCATGAATCCATGGTCTACCAAGTAAAATTTTATAAGCAAGGGGTCCAGCATCAACTATTTGAAATACAATGTCTTTTTCAACAGGGTCAATCCTAATAGTAAGGACGGCCAATCCCTTGGAACTTCTTTCTACCTCATCATAGGCTTTCATAGTAATTATTTTTCTAGTATCAATGACTTCTTCAGAATACCCCAATTCTTTCAAAAGACTAAAAGAACAAATATTAAGCCCTGCACCCCCATCTATCAACATGCACCTAACACAGGTTCTATGGGTCATGACCTCAATATGAAGGGCAAGATTGTGCAGATGGCTCAAAGATTTATCATCATCTTTGGAAAATGAAAGGAAATGAGGGGTAGCAATGTGATTAACCATATTTTGGAATTGATCAATATCTAAGTTTTTGGGGACATTTTCCATGTGCAAAGCATCCTCAGGGATTTGTTTATGTCTTGGGGACAACTCTAAGAGCTCAAAGATTTAAATCTGAGCGGGGGTTCTCTGTAACTTATCAACAAGATTGTAGTTCAATTTAGGATTAACAGCTGGCTTCAAGGTACACCACTTGCTTAGGTTTACTTAACTGGCTTGAATTGGGTCCTTTAATGACAATGGGACCTTGAATTTGGGTAATAGCATTAAGGGATTGAGATGACCTTATAGAGTTGGGACCCATTAGCACCACAACAGGTTCTCTATCAAAAATAGGAGGGGATCCTTCATCTAGATCATAACCATAAGGATATCTTCCACTCATCATGTTAACATTTTCTTCAACAATTTCAAGCATATTGATAACATTTTCCGCATCTATGTAAGTATAATTAACTGCAGCTATGCCATTCTTAGGTTTAGAGGTCTCCCCCTATTCATATTTGGGCAAAGGTTCCTTGAATGCCTTGTGATCAGCATTGGTGTTCAATCCATCTACTGTAAGTTTTCCTCTCTCAATGAGATCTTGAACGATATGCCCAAGCCTCCCACAATTTTCAACATCATGTCCAATACCATTATGAAATATGAAAAAGGTGTCCTCCTTCCACCACCATGGTTTAACTTTAGGTATGTGAAAATGTGCTGCATCTAGAGGATGCGCCAGATTGCTAGCAATAAGATTCTTTAAAATTTCCTCATATGTCTCACCAAGTTTTTCAAATTGATGTCTGTCACCCTTAGCCTTACCTTGGTAACTTGGCTTACTTTCTTGTTGAGTGGATGTATTGGACTTCATAGCTTGAACATTACTAGATAAATGAAGTACAGGTTGATCTTTAGGTTGGGAGGAATCCACAACTCCATCATTAACCACTTGTTTGTTCCTATTCCAATATTGGTTCTTCCCTTTATCCTTGTTAGAGTTGTTGTTTTGACTATTGTTTTTGTTATTTCCATGTTTAGTCAAAATTCCCTGTTCTCTTAAAACATCCTCGATTCTACATGCGGTTTCAACCATAGTTTCGAATGAATCAAAAACCACTTTCTTAACTTCATACCGCAATTCGGGAATCAAGTTGCTAACAAGAATGTCAATCTTTTCATTATGAGGAATAGTTCTAGAGTAGAAAGAGCATTTTCATCTCCACCTTTGCAAGAAGGTGACAAAGGATTCTCCTTGATTTTGTTTTAAGCTACATAAGTCCAACAAAGTGATAGATCTTGAAACATTGTATGCAAAGTGTTGAACAAATTTGTGAACAATCTCTTTGAAAGTCTTAACAGGAGGAGTTATCTTAGTAAACCATTCCATTGCTTGTCCCTTAAGGCTTCGTGGAAATAACCTCATGAGATAAGAATCATCTTGATGGAACTCAAAACTATTGTTATAAAGTTGTCGCACATGATCATGTGGATCTCCACTTCCATCATACTTGTCATATTGAGGAATTTCAAACTTTCTAAGAAATTATTTCATGTCAACACTCTTATCAAAAGGATTAGGATAAATTGAGTCCAATGAGAAAGAATTCTTAGGTGTAGACATTTGGGCTATTTGTATTTTCAATTCATCCATTTTTTCCTCTTGGGATGGACCTTTCCTCTTGATCTTTCTATCCACATCAAAATTGTAAGGGACTTTAGCACTATTGTTGATTAGATTCTCTAGGAACTTATCCTGGTTTTGCTCCACATACTTCTCCACATACTGTTGAAAGAATGGTTCTTGTTGCATTTGCATAAATTCTTGGCAGGTGTGATCAAAGCTTGAGTTATTACCACCATATTTTGAACCATAATGAGCATGTTGAGAAGGTGGCCTTGAGTTCCTAGGAGGACTGTGTCTCCTATAATGATCATGTTTTGAAACTCTTCTTCCTCTAGGACTAGGAGATCGTGATGGGGATCTTGAATGTCTCCTACTTCATGGAGTCCTAGGAGGAGTGGATGGAGGAGAATTGTTTCCACCACTAACATGCATATTGTTAAAGGGATCATTGAGTTGTCTAGCCAAGAGCCTATCTTGCTCTTCCTGTAAGGCTTTCCTTTCTATTCCTATCAAAGCTTGTTTCTCCAACTCTAGACATCTAATTTGTTCTTCCTTATGAGCTTGTTCATCTTGGAATGCTTTCTTTTCACACTCAATCCTCTTGAGTTTGTCACTCATGTAATTGGTAGGTGAGCTTGGTCTTGAATTTTGAAACAAGTTGTTAGTATAAGTAGTATTGATATGAGCATCATAAGGTTCTCCATGTTGGCTTTCATGTTGTGATTGGCTATCTTGATAAGCATGTCTCTTACCTCTCTCTCTCTCTCATTCCTTTGGTGTGCATCTAGATATCTTGTTGAAATAAGGGGTGAGGCTGGTCTACTACCATGAGAGGAACCACTGAATTAAATAGCATGTCCACTCTTTGCAAACATATCCTCATAATGTTTATCTTTGGCTTCCCTCTCCTTCTGAGTAATTGTGTGACTCATATCCATAGAAGAATGAGAAGATACTAAGGGGACACCCAACTCACTAATATGACTCTTGGAATCAAACCACACTTTTGAAGTATTCCTAGGTGATTGATCAAATATGGGTCATTTTCCCTTATGTCTTTGGGAAGTTTGAACTAAGGGTAATTGGTTAAAAACTACTTGAGGTCATTTTCCTTGATTTACTTGATATCTTGTTGTAACTGGCATGAAAGAAAAGGTACTAGATGAAAGGATTACCCTAAGAGACGTTGGTACCAAACTAGGATAGAAAAGGCATTAACTTGTCCAAAAAGAGGTGATAAGATAGAAAATTGCAAATAGGGATAAGCCAACACTGCCACAGAGGTGCCCAATAAATTTGGGTGAATACCTTAGCACATATGGACTAGGAGGATGGTCTTACCCAAATTATATAAATTGAGATTGAATTTGTATGAAAGTGGATGGACAAGAGACTACCAAAACTCTCCAGGTGTGTTATCAAAGAACCTAAAGGTTTATCTTTTCAACAAGCATGGTTTCTAGCTCACCAAGCGCCAAGCAAGGTCACTTGTGAAATCAAAGATTGCTAATTCAAGAGGTGAAAATGCAAGAATCCAAAGCTAAACAAGCTTATAACAGCAGGGTAAGTAATCCAATCTGATCTGGATCAACCCAGAAAACTAAAAATGATGGGATAGCAAGCTAAAATGGGCTCAAAAATGACAGCAACAGTTCACTGACAGGCAGTTTCACGCGAGGATTTTTAGGATTGCGTGACAGAATGCACAGAGCGGTGCGAGAAAACAATAAATTGGTAAAATAGGGTAATACTAATGGCAATTTTTGCACGATATTTCCCAGATAGCCGTGCGAGGAAGTGCAACAAATGGCACAAGAAAACAGTTTTCTCGCGCGAGGAAAGGACACAGAACTCAGATTTGATTGTTTTAATTGTCCAACTAGATGCATTAATAGATTTTATCATGAACCAAGCATGAAAAATAGTAATTAGAGAGTTCAAACAATCAATGTTGTCAAACAATGAGCAAGGGACAAAGCAACCTTGCACATGAACATAGATAGTGTCATAGTAATTCTACTCCATAAGAATGCTACTTGTGTATGTTCTCAAATATTTTTCAATCACGCACATAGTCCTAGAGAATAAAAAGTTGGTTGCACTATGGTTCTTAGTAATGGCTTGACTCTGTAACTTTTGCAATCTCAATTGGGTGAAATCCAATCCTTGCGCACCAAGGTTTTGACACAGTCCAAGAATTTAATCAATCAGGAGCTGCTGAGGAGATCTGATAACCCACAAGAAACTACAGCCATGGAGATTTCTTCCACAAGGACATTTATATAGTGGGTGTCACTACCATGGTGAAAATGGCTATTACCACTTGAGGTTCTGTCCATGTGGTTGACCCAATAAAGGGAATTTCCACTACGGTTAACCCTCTCTAACAAGGAAGACTCACAATATGGACCACATGGGGACTTAGTTCGGATTTAAGGGCTCCAAGTTTATGATTCTCCCAAAAGGGAAAAGAGAATAATCCTCTAGCCTCTTCGCCTCACCCAAATATAGCAAACAAGATTAATTGACCCACTAATTTGAAATCACCTCATTCAAGGCTCACACAACAACAAATGACACCAATCCCCCAAAGAGAGAAAGTATTGCCAAAAGTTGAAGCCCAAACCAAGTTGACCAATGAGATGAAAACAAAATCCTTCTCTACCTACAAGGGGATCTATCGTCAAGAAGATCTTCACATGTAAAACAAGCGAATGAAGCCCACTCTCTCAAGATCGCCACAAATAGTATTTATAGGGCCTAATTACTATGTGAAACATATATGCAAGAAAGCAAATCTAGGTCCATTTTTAGAGTACCAATTGGAAATGTGATCTATGAAAGCAGGAAACACTCAAGCTAAACACATGAGATGTTCATTTTAATTCCCAAAATCCAAATGTTATAGAAATCAACAAAATACCTCAAATCCAATGCAACGCGAATCATTTTTTGTTTATCCAAGCAAGTCCAAATCAACAACAACAATAACAAATCACAAATCACAAACTACTATAAATAGTAAACATTAGTGGTTAGCAAGAGAAATCAAGGTCTAAAAATATAGCAATGTAAAAAATAGATCTCTGGTATGGAATTTTGCACGAGAAAACACATAGGCCCACGCGATAAAATGCTCTGTCGCGCGAGGAAACACATAGGCCCGTGCGATAAAATGCACAGAATAAGAAAAAAATAGAAATGACAGCAAACTAGTCAGATCTAGCCTGGTGCCAGATCTCGCGTGAAGATTCATGCCATGTCATGCGAAGAAATACCCTGTGTCACCCGAAGAAACTTAGAATCCTGGACAATCTCGCGTCGTAACCTGCAAAATCTTGCACGAGAAAACTCTGCAGAAGAAAACAACGAGTACAAAAAAGATGGAAATTTTGGATCCAAAAATAAATTGACGAAAAATAGCTAAAGAGACAGAAATGAATCTTCTGCCCCACGGTGGGCCCCAAAAATATGTGATGAAAAAGTGTCGCACTTCTATGAATCATTCCATCCAAGGTTGCTCAAGAATGAGGCCTCAAATATCGATCAGTAGCTCTCTAGTCATGGAGTGCAAAAGATGTAAAATGGAGGCCCTCAGATTGACCTAGTTAGTGCTTATGCAAGTACACCATGAAATGAGAGATTCAATGCATGAAAATGAGATCTAATCTATATGATTGCAATACATAAAAGGAAATTAATCTAAATGATACTAATGCATGATTAATCTATGAAAGGAAATATGGATGCAATATTAATCTATGAAAGCAAATATGAATTTAATCTACATGAGTAGCCATGGATGCAAGACGAAGAAGACAAGAAGAGAGAAGTTGCAATATCCAAGCCAAAGTGCTCAAATTCTCCTCCAAAATTGCTCTCCAAACCTGCAGCATAACAATACTTAAAAATTCTATATATCAGAATGAGAAGGAGAGGTTTCCTTTTAAAGGAAAGTGAACGGTTGAGATTAAGAGACAAAAAAAGAATTGATCAATGGTTGAGATTAAGAGGCAAAAACCCACCACTTAGGAAGATGTGATGAAAAAGGGATTTTTATTTAATTTTTATTTAATTTATTTCCTTTTTCATCAAAAGAAGAGCTTTAAGTGGGGATTTATTTAATTAAAAGAGGGGTTTTCTTTATAATTAAATAAATTAGAAGAATTTTATTTAATTAAATGGGAGGAATTTAATTTAATTTAATTAAATAAGAGGAATTTTATTTAATTAAAAGGGAGATTAAATCTTTTAATTAAATAAGATAAATTTTATTTAATTAAAAGAAAATTAAATCTTTTAATTAGATAAAAATGATCAAACCTTAGGAAATATTGAAATAATTGAATTAATTACAATTTGATATTAAAAATATTCCAAAGCATTGATTTAGAAATTGATAAAATAATAAATGGGGCCCACAGTCTAGGAGACCATTTTAGGGTGCATACAAGTGTTTGTTTCAAGTCTTAAACTGTCCAATCATGATAAAACAAAGATTCCCATGATTTTGCCAAGTTGCTTTGTCCTTGGTAGAATTGTTTGCGACTACTTCTTGCGTCACTATTGTCTGATCAAAACTTTGTGCTTGTTAACGATTGCTTGTCATATTTAAACTGAGATTGCTGATCTGAACTATCATAAAACTGTCCTAAATCTGGAAATTTTGTCAGAGAATAGTCTTGACTATGTCTCAAAATCTGATTTTTGTTTCAAAAATTGAGTTGATCTATCGAAACCTGGAGTTTTCTCACGCGAGATTCTAGAAAATGAGCACTTCCTCTTGCAAGCTTTCATTTTCTCACACGCAGTTATGAGTTTCCTCGCGTGAACCAGCACTTTCTCGCAGGAATCTGTCCTCTGGCATCCTAAAATAGTGAGTTATTTCCCATTGATTGATGAGTTTTTTGCCTGATCTGACTTTTGTCTAAAATTTGATTGCCTGTTTCCCTATTGTCTGTAGTTTGAAACTGGTGGTCTCGATTTGTGAACCAACTAATTCTTGCTCAAACTCATTTTTTCTATTTGTTCTTTATCTTACCTTTCTTTGCTTTTGTACCTTGTGACACGATAGTCACATCTTGACTATTCTAGCCATACTCTCAATGATTCGTGCCAGGTGCATTTCACATCTTGGTTGTTCTAGCCTTCATCTCCTTCTTGCTATTTTTAGAGATAGATTTTTGAGTTGGATCCTAAGTCCTCTCTCATTTCATCTTTGTCTATGCCTGTTACGACTAGAAGTGGCAACATATTTCCCATTCATGGTTCCAAAATAGGTAGAGGTAGATCTCGTAATCAAGGAAGAGGTCATTCTGAACCTATTGTTCAATCTGATAGTCAATAGGGATCCTTTCCATTCAGTATAGATCCTAGTCTGAATCAAAAATCGATGTTCCAACTGTGCTATAATCCCTTGTTTCAAGATCAATAGAACTCATTTCTTCCAGATCAACAAAACTTTGGAAGGTCACCTACTTGGGTCGATCCTATTGACAATCCTTGCTACCTTATTGATCCTTTTGATTATACCAATCCTTTTGGTCCTATTGATCTTTCCAAACCCATCGACCCCTTTGATCCACCAAAATTTACATTGGCCACAAACTCTCAGCTCGATACACACACTCATACTGAATTTATGCACACAACATAATCCCACATCAACAACATGAGAAGCCCTTTCGATTACCTACAAGGTCAATACAGTGAGGTCCATGACCAATCTCAAAATGATCAGTGTCAACAAGAGGAGCAGCATCACCATCGCCCTCCTCCACATGACTAGAGTCAAGATCAGAACCCCAACATTTATGAAATCCTCGGTAATGATGATGAGCTGATAACTCAAAATGACATAGATGCTGCAAAATCTAATAAGGCTCTCATCAAGATGATGGAAATTCTCCTTGCGGAAGATAAAGAGAAATATTTTCTAGATTTGGAAAATCAAGGAGTTAAGCTACCCCCAAATTTCCAAGTGGAAACACTTGTGGCTAAAGAAGAAGAGACTGAGACTACCAAATTGCAAAAGATGATTCAAGATATGCAAAACCAAATTAGCCAACTTGTAAAGGATAAGGACAAACCCACACAACAATTCACAATGGAGAGCACTTGTCCCTTTCCTTTTGATAGGAGTCTTCATATGCCACCTTTTCCCAAAGGTGTGGAACTCCCTAAGTATGATAAATATCTGGGTACCACCGATCCTCAAGATCATTTGAGAGAATTTGGGGCCCTATCTATGGAGTTCATTCATGATCAAACTTATTTAATGCATCTTTTTCCCCAAATTCTGGGTGGACCTGCCATGGATTGGTTTTCTCGACTACCCACCGACATTAAGAATTTTGATGAGATTGCAAATCTCTTTATATAACATTATTCTCACAACATATAGCATCCCATCAACATCAGTGACCTTTGCAATCTCAAGCAAAGACAAGGGGAGCCATTCCTGACATTTCACCAGAGATGGAGACAACTTTACACCAAGTATCCTCATAAAATACCCGAATCGCAGAAACTCGATATCTTCTTGGACAATCTCACTCTTGATTTTGGGTATCAGGTACAGCTTCAAGGTCCCCTTAATTTTGATAGCATGATTAAGAAAGCTATGAGGATAGAGGCATTTATTGTTAAGAAATTTGAATTGACTTTGTACAAAGACAACAAACAAGGTTCCTCCTCTTCCAACAAAGATAAAGGGATGTTTGTCAACAAGAATAGGGATTTTTTGAATGATGAAGTGGTCGATAATGTGACCCCGACTTCTTAAAAACTAGTTTTCAATCTCACTTCTAGTATACAAGTGATCAAAACTGCTGAAAAGGCTGCAACAAACACTCAACCGCCTTCTAGATTCTCTAGAAACAAACCTTGGGCCCCTCTACCCAAGCGTGAATTTACTTCCTTGGGAGAACCGCTTGATGTAGTTTTCAAGACTTTGGTACAAAATTAGATTCTCACTCCTTTCGACAAGCATCTATATGATCCGCAACCATGACCCCATTGGTGGAATGACAATGCATACTATGACTATCACTAGAACAAGGGTCATAAGACTTCTACTTGTCTTCAGTTGCGCCATAAGGTCCAAGATATGATTGATAATGAGGTTATTGTTGTGGAAAATCATAACAAGAATTCAAATCACCAGGCATTTAAAGATCCCTTTCCTCATCACAAGAAAGGTGAGTCTTCCAACACTAAGAACAATAATTCCAAGGTTAACTACACGCATACCACTAATCACAATGTCATCAACATGATCGAGCCTGTCAAAGTTGAGTATTATGATGGGATTAATATCAAGGGGAGTGAGGATTCTCCTAAGCCTAAGACCCTATTTGTCTTGAGAGGCCTTGGGTCTTGCTCATCTAAATCTGAATCATCTCAGGATTGCACAAACATCATTACCAGATCCCGCGCTAAGATCACTCTCAAGGGTCCTGACCCTCCTGCTACTACATCCACACCAAAACAACCCATGGATAAAGTTGTTTCTGGTCCTACCAACAAGACTACAAAAATGGTCCCCACACCTCCTACTACTAATTATAGCATTGTCAACTAGCTGCAAAGAGCCAACGCTCAAATAACCATCTTTGAGTTGTTGAAGATTTCGCCTGCTCACAGGCAGATTCTGGATAAAGCCCTTGTAGAGGCTAACATCCCTAAAGAAATTAATCTTGATCAGTTTCAATCCATGGTGGGTCACTTGACTTCACTGCACTATCTATCTTTCTCAAAAGAAGATGACCATTTGATCAGTCACTCGCATAATGCTCCTTTTCATATAGAGGTCATGATTGGCAAAAAACTAGTCTGCCACTTCCTTAATGATAATGGTGTTGGCCTCAACATTTGCTCTACTCACTTTCTTTCTCAGCTAGGTTATGGTGAAGATCGCATAGATTCTTGCAAGAGAATTACTATCAAGGCCTATGATGAAGAAGAAATAAATTCTAAAGGTTTAGTTGTGCTACCCATTCGGGTTGGACCGGTTGAGAGAGATGTCACATGTCAGGTGCTGGACCTTCCTCTTGCTTATAATATCCTATTAGGAAGACCGTGGATCCATGAAATGCAAGTGGTTCCCTCTACATATCATCAGTGCATCAAGTTTCCTTTCCATAGTGCAAAAGTGACAGTTCCTACTAATATGGGCTCTTCTTGTAATACGCTCACACAGTCAGCTGATAGTCTTGTTCCTACTAACAGAGAATACACAAAATTCTGTGATTCCAAGCTTAGAGACATGGAACATACTTTCAAAATCAAAGACATGGGCATGGGGGGGTATCAAATAGAACCTATGCTATCATTAGTAGCTCTACCTCCATCTCCTTGTTCTTACGGGAGACCTTCTGAGAACAATAAATCTTCTACTACTCCTCCTGAAATAGTTTATGATGGTGCCTTTGTATGAGCTTCAACACCATTAGAAGATGAAGATGAGGAAAGAGCTATTAAAGCTTGGCTTTAAAAAGGAAAGGACATATCTGAACAGATTGCCTCAACTCATGAACTAGATCCCAATAATGAAGGTCTTAAAATCATGAAACACTTTGGATACAAAGGGAGTGGTCCATTAGGGATGAATGGTAATGGGTTAGTTGAACCTATTAAAGCTACGGGTCAAAAGATGAAAGATACAACTAGTTTAGGTTCAAGAAGATCCCATTCCATCTAGGGATTAACAAATTTGTGCTAAAACTGGATCCTCCACCAGAACCTGAAGGCACAACTACTATTTAGACCTCAGAGGATAGCTCCAACAAGGATTGCTTTCCTTATCCTATCCCTCCATATTTGGCAACATTCTTTGTTGAACCAGATGATGCCATAATACATGCTAGTACAACCAAGGCTAGCAGTGACTCTAATGTTGCCATTCCATTCACTTCTCTGACATACGAACAATAGAAGGTGTCACAAGACCCTAGTTTCCAAGGTGAACAACACATACCATCACAGTTTCAAGAGCAGTTTGTTAAAGAATAGGCTGGTGTCACAAGAACTCTCAAACCTTCATGGTGCAAACATCCTAGTCAAAGTTCAGACACAGATTCCCATAAATATGAGTTTGACATTTTTTCATAAGGATCTTATGAAAAGCTTCTCAACATAGGTGATGAGTCTAGTGAAAGATCTAATGAGTCCAATTCCATAAATGTTAATGTGTCTTCTACTACGGTAGCTAAGAGTCAAGGGGATTCAAATACACCTTTGGATGAGATTGATCTAGGTCTCAGCTTACTAGTCCACCCTTTCGATGATTATACCATGAATGCACTTGAACCTGCCACTTCTCTCTCACTCCAACATCCCAAGCTAATAGACTGGAATTCCCCTTCCTCATCCAACAAAGTCCTCACATTCTAGAATGACTATGCTCTAGCCTGTTATCTTCACGTTGTTGAACCTGTAACGTCCTCCACTAGTGAAGAAAGTGTCAACATGACAGAGGCTGATATCAAGTATCTTAGTCATAAAATCAAAAAAAGAAAAAAATAGGCGCTCTAATGGTGAAAACCACATTGTGGCAGTGTCAGAGCCAAAAAAAAGTAAAAATAATAGACATATCCGAAGGTGAAAACCTCTTTGAGGCACCTGAAGATGAGATACTTGATGCACTTTTGAGTCATTTTTAGGAACAATCATCGGTGCTAATTGAGTTGACTCAGCCAGTAAATCTGGGTATAAAAGAACATCCACACATTATTCATGTGGCTAAATCATTGTCTGCAGAAGAGCTCAAAGAATTCACAGATTTCTTCAAAGAGAAAAAGATAAACTTTGCATGGAGATACTCTGACATGCCTGGTGTAGATCCTGATCTTATCATGCATCACCTGTCAATAGCTCCTAGAGTAAAACTAGTTAAGCAAAAACTTAGAAAAATGCATCCACATGTGGCTCTACTTGTCAAGGCGGAACTAGAGAAACTCCTAAAAGTTGGGTTCATCAGAGTAATTGATTATGTAGAATGGATCTCCAACATAGTTCCAGTGTTGAAGCATGACAAATATATCAGAGTCTGCACAGACTTTAGGGACTTAAACAAGGCATGTCCAAAGGATGATTTCCCACTACCCAACATTGATATGATTGTAGATATGACAACAGGGTACGAAATGTAATCCTGGATGGACAATTTCTCTGGCTACAACCAAATCAAAATTACGCTAGAGGACCAAGAAAATACTGCTTTCACTTGTGCATGGGGCACTTTCTACTAGAATGTTATGCCTTTTGGTCTCAAGAATGTTGTAGCCATGTATTAGAGAGCAGTCACTACCATATTTCATGATACGATGCACAAAATAATGGAGGATTATGTTGATGACACCCTTGCTAAAAGCATGGATAGGAAGGTGCATCTTACTGATCTAGGCCCTATACTAGATCATATGGAAAAGTTCAGACTGCGTCTTAATCCTAAGAAATGTGCATTTGGAGTAACTTCAGGAAAATTGCTTGGTTATATCATCTCCACAAAAGGAATCAAGGTGGATCCTGAAAAGGTGAAAGCTATCATGGAAATGCCTCCACCTTGCAATATAAGACAAATTAGAGGTCTTCAAGGTCAGCTTCAGTCTATGTGGTGCTTCATCTCACAGCTAGCTGACAAGTCACATCCATTTACTAAAACTCTATATAAAGGTGTGACCTATGAATGGAATAAAGAATGTGAAACAAGGTTTTCAACAGATCAAACAATATCTGACCAATCCACCTATATTAATGCCCCCTATTCAGGGGAAACCATTAATCTTATACATCTCAACTACAAAAACATCTTTGGGTGCTCTATTGGCTCAAGAAGATCAAAACAATAAAGAAAGAGAAATCTTTTACATCAGCAGAACATTGGTCTCCTATGAAATGAATTATTCTGTCATTGAAAAAGCTTGCTTTGTAGTGGTGTTTGCTTCCCAGAAGTTTCAACATTACATGCTTGCTCACACTATAAGGCTCATTGCAAAAATTGATCCATTAAAGTACTTACTCAACAAAGCTGCCCTCACAGGTAGATTAGCTAAGTGGGTCATGATACCTAGTGAATTTGACATTGAGTATGTGGAAAGAAAAGCTATCAAAGGGAAATCAATTACATATCAATTGGCTGAGGCACCTATAAAAAAACATCAACCATTAAGGATTGAGTTCCTAGATGAGTCCATCATGCTTCTCACACATCAGTCATGGACCATGTTCTTTGATGGATCATTCACCCAACAGGGGTCAGGTGTTGGAATCTTGTTCATTACACCTCAACAATATTCATTACCAAAGGCTTACAAAATGATGTGTCCTTGCACAAATAACACTGCTAAATATGAAGCCTTGATTAATGGATTAAAGATCGCTATTGAATGGCGTGTCGATGAGCTAAAGGTCTTTAGAGATTCATAGTTGGTTATTAATCAGGTGAATGACATCTATCAAACTAAAGACAAAAAATTGGTGCCTTATAAAAAGATGGTTGATGATCTTAAGAAATACTTTGCACATGTTACTTTCCAACAAATTCCAAGGGCAGATAATAAAGCAGCCGATGCCATGGCTACTCTGGCTTCCATGTTACAAATGCCAAAAAATGACTTTAGACATGAATTCCTAGTGGAGATGTTATGCCACCCTGCCTATAATTCCCCTGAATCCCAGATGATCTGTTTAGTCATTGGACATGACTCATCCCACTACCACCATATTTACTTCTACCTTCGTGACCAAATCATTCCAAACACTTACACTCGAAATGAGAAATGTCACTTAATCTGCAGTGCTTCATGGTTTGTCATCATAGCTAACAACTTATATAGACAAGGTCTAGACGGTACCCTCCTTAGATGTTTAGAACCTGATGAGTCTAAGTGTGTGTTAGTAGAGGTGCATGAAGGCGTCTGTAGATCTCACTCAAATGGCCTGACACTGGCTTGCAAAATTATTAGAGCTGGTTACTATTGGCCAGATATGGAGAAAGAAGCTATACAATTTGCTAAATCTTGCAAACAATGCTAGCTTCATGGAAATCTGATCCATGCTCCTGCCAAGGAGCTCATTCCTTTCATCAGCTTTTGGCCATTTTAGCAGTGGGCCTTTGACTTGGTGGGTCAGATACATCTGTCTTCTTTAAGGAGACATAAATGCATCATCACTGCTATAGACTATTTCACCAAGTGGTTCGAGGCAGTGCCTCTCATCGTAGCTGATGGCAAGTTTGTGGCCATGTTTATATTGAACTACATCATTTGCAGATATGGTGTACCCTCATCAATAATCACTGACAATGGGGGGTAATTCAAGAACAAGGATCTAACAAATTTATGCACTAAGTTTAGAATTATTTTGCACTAGTCTTCTATCTATTACCCCCAGGGTAATGGACAGGCGGAAGCTTCAAATAAGACTATTCTCAAGATCTTACACTGCATAGTACACAAATCTAGATGAGACTAGCATCTCCAGATTAATTCGGATTTATGGGATTACCACACTAGTATATGGACACCAATAGGGGCCACGCCCTTTGCTCTAGTTTATGGTGTAGATGTAGTGCTTCCTATTGAGGTTGAGATTCCTACCTTGCGAGTCTCTCTGAAGGGCCTCATTACTGATGATGATATCAAAATATCTCAGCTTCAAGAGCTTGAACTACTAGATGAATGTCAAAAAGTGGCGTTCGATCATCCCCGAGCATATCAGAAGAGAATATCTAAAAGCTACAACAAGAAGGTCAGACCAAGAGAATTCCAAATGGGTGATCTCGTCCTGAGAGAGAATCCCAAGAATCAATAGCAGCAGGTCCAGAAAGGAAAATTTGAACCAAACTGGCTTGGTATGTATGTTATTACTGTAGTATTTAGGTTTGGTGCTTACCAGCTCTCTACCACAGAGGGGGAATAGCTCAAAGAGCCTATCAACTCTCTTTGTCTGAAGAAGTTCTACAGTTAAGATGTCTTCTGAATGCTTATGTACATACTCTATTCTTAGAAAATCCTAAAATTTGCATAATGTCCCAAAAAAATGATCATCTTAGTGAAAACCTGGCAAACAGGCACTTTGATGTATCTATTATCCTAGTGAAAACCTGGTAAATAGGCACCTTGATAATACCAAAAAAATCAGAAAATGAAAAAATACAAAAAAAAAAGTACAAAAAAAAATTGAAAAAATGAAAAATACAAAAAAAAGAGAAAAGAGGAAAATGTATCATCAATGAAAACCTGGTAAACATGCGTCATGATAGCAATAGTAGAATTTTTGCCAAGATGGTGAAAACCTGGTAAACAAGTGCCTCTTGTCCACAATGCTCTATCTATCACGGCATCTATTGGCTTTCTTGCAATTTGCTCTCCTACTTTCCTGCTTTAGTTTGCTTTCCTGGTCTAGTTTGCTTTCCTGCTTTAGTTTGCTCGCTCTTGCATTCGCTCTCAGTCATTTTTGAGATTTTGCTTGACTTCACATGGATTGAAATAGGTCACACTTGGGGGCATCTTCCTGGTCTAGGGGGCATTGTCCTATCTTTTGGAGTCTCTCTCCTCTTCGCATCAATCACTAGTGGTTTGCACTGAGTTTGCCTGTTGATGCCTAGATCTCACGTCAATCTTTATGCTTGAGAATCTTTCTCGCGTCAGTCACCAGTGATTCTCACTACATCTGCCTATTGTCACTATACTACTAAGATTTCTCACATCACCTCACTATCGACATAATTGACATTGATCTGTTCATTACTTGGGGGCATGGCTCCCTACTTTGATCGCATCTTTGGTTTACACTCGAGTCAATAATCTTGTCGATTCTAAAGGGCAACTCTCTACTGACACAAACTGGTGTTTCTGAACACCCAATCAAATAGTGTTTCTTAACACTATCTTTGGACACATTTGTGTTTTTTAACACACATCGGACATTGCAACGTAAACATCTCTCGATAGCAATCAAACACAACGCACTCACAAGCACAACGGTGTTTTTCAACACCCTAAACACATGCACATTCGTAAACTTTGAAACATGCCAAGTTATGATTGAATCTCTTTTTGTATGTTGTCTGTTCTTATGGTTTTTATTGATATTTTATTTTCTCTACTGCTTGGTGTAGTTTTGATGATCCGAGGCGTCAAATAAATAGGGTGTATGTGATAATAACTTCTGCATTAAGGTGGAAAAGCCTCACATCCCTCGATCTTGTTTATTTGTATGCCAAGGGCAGGTTGGAATTATCTCCTTGATTGTTATTGCTCTATTTGTTTACTTGTGTACTCTTACTATATCAAATTGGAAACAATGTCTAGGTCATCTTGGCTTTTATGCCCTGGTACTTATGTTCATTTCCTACATTTTATCCGATGAAAGTCATATCCATATTCTTATGGTTGCAGTGGCACTAGTAAGGATTGTATTGACTCTGATGTTCCAAAAATACTCGATGATGATAAGTATGCGATGAGTCCAACAACCAAGTCTTAGGGTTGCATTTATCTTAGGCTTGCATTCGCATTTTAAGCTTGCATAGCGATAGTTTTGGTGCTCTCTTCATTGTCTTCTCATTCTTCAAAGGTTCTCATCTTTTGTCCTGGATTTCTCTTGACTGCACAAGCGTCCGGTCCTTGATCTCGATCTTCATTCATATTCTTTGGTTAGTACCTATCGTATATTGCAATATCTTGCATGAGATGATTAGTACCATTGCATTCATTACAAAAGTGCATTTCCATACATTCATTTGCATTTATATATCCATAAACATATGCATCCATTATAAGCATAAATCAAATCATACATGACATTTATCCATCTAACATCTATCATTGTATTATATTCATTCATACATCAATAAAACATGTGCATAAACATTTGCATATTCATCCATGACATACATTTCTAATTCATACATCTACTCATATAGGAAACATCTCACAACACATACAAGTTTGAAGCAATATATAAACAAGTACAATGATGCCAAAATTGAGCTCATATATATATATATATATATATATATATATCAAATGTATAAGGGTGCTACTCGAGCACAGTATATCAAAATGGTGGTACAATGTATATCAATATGTCTCATCTAGCCACTCCCACCTAGAGGAGGTGGAGGAGGTGGCGTGGCTTGCTGCTGAGGAGGTGCCTATGGTGGTGCCTGTGGGGCGGCTCGTGCCCCAACATACTCTAAAAATGGTAGAACCTGGTCCACTGCCTCGGGAACTGCGATCATGTATGGAGCATAGTAATAGGCTGACTGAGCAGCCTCATATCTTGCCTCTATCTGTGCTCTGTCTAATGCCTCTTGTAAACCTTAGATCTCTCGATCCCGCTTAGTCGCTCGGGTCTCCTAGATGACCACCTATGTACTGTAATCATCTCGCTCCCTCTGTATCTGTCTCACTCTCTCTCGGCTCTTCCTGAGATCCTCCCATAACTGTGTTACCTATCCTCTTGTCAATGAATCAGTTGTAACAGTATCGGCCATAACGGTATCCTCCCCCTGCTCAATGGACCTCTCCTGAGTACCACTGCTCCCTACACCTACATCTGATCCCATTCATCTAGGAAGAATGGGGACTCATCCCAGTCCTCGGCTGTACTCTCTGCTGAGGTGGTACCTATTATGGTGGTACCTATTATGGTGGCAGCTATTGTGCCTACTATTGTGGTGGCGGTTGTACCACCTATTTTACCTGTGGGCCCATGCCAACATGATCTATAAATCTCAGGAAAGGGTGAGCTAAAATATTATCCCTGTATGCAGGTTTCATCCCTGCATTCGTCACCCATGCCAAATAATCCCACCTAGTTGGTGGTACCTGTGCATCTATCATGCTCCTACCCTGGTCTAGCTGTCGCTGCCATCCCTTCTTTTTCTCATCGACGAATCGAGTATAGGTATAGTACTCCTGAGAGACATCCTGTGGTCTCCTAAATTGTCGTAGGACCTATGTCAGTAGAAAGTGCTTAATAACAATGATGGTGCACCCGATCATGGGACGTGAGCAGAACATATGCAAAAGCTCATGCCATGTGTCATCCCAAACCTTTATGGCTATCCATGGCCTCCATATAACTGCTGCCATATCATCTAGTTGTGCCCACCACTGATCCGTCTTACCCAGTGTTGGCTGAGTCATAGTACCTGCATACCTGTAAATATATGGCTCTAAGGGCTGCCGAGTATCATGGAAAACTGATTGACATACGGGAAGGTTCTCCTAGGCCCAAATCTGTAGAACCACGACTCCTGTCGCCTTGGTCCGTACGCCCCGGTACACTATCTCATGCATCTTGTGGTACATCTATGCGAGCATGCACTCGCTCCATCCAAATCTCACTGTTGGACTAGCTAGTATCCACTGCAGCATAACTCCCCAGTCACACTCCAATCCGTGCTAACCCCAATCTGGTACTAGGTAGCAACTCAAGAACAGTGCCAAGACAACTGCCAATGTATGATCTACACCATACCTGCTTGATAAATCCTCCCAAGAGATGGCTCAACCCATCACAAGATCATCCTGGAAGATCACTCTCAGTGCCAGTGTGCCCGCCCTCAGCTGGGTATCTTACTCCACGCGAGCCCCATGCAATGGTACTCTCAAGATCTTATAGATGTCCTTAGGAGTGACTGTCATCTCTCCTTGCAGCAAATGGAAAATGTTCATCTCTGAATGGAAATGCTTGACCAGTGCACCCAATAGACCATGATTTATTGAATATCAGGTACATCATGAAGATATGATAATCCTAGCTCATTGAGATGGGCACCATCAACATCCGTCAGTCTCCGCAGTAGCTCACCCATGACAGGATGATGAGACCGGAACACAATATCAGGGAAGTCAACCTGCAAAGCAAGTGACGACATTTGATCAGTATCTCGACATGATTTTCAAAGCAATGACAAAAAATGCAGCTATGGATCTATCCTACACACAGTTCTGAGGCATTCTAATTGGATAACTCTGCGACATAATGGACGACAACTTTCTGGATCTGCAAGCAATTCCCATGCAAGGAAACTCTTTTCCCACACGAGATTTCTACCTCGCGCGAGACAGGATCTCTCTTCACGTGAGACTCCATCACTGGTGATGAAATCTTGCATGACATTGATGTGCACCTTGTGCAAGCTCATGGAGGGACCCCGTGTGAGGAAGCCCTAACCCATGCGAGGAAACCAATTTCTTGCATGAGGGGCGACCTTGGCCGGTGCAAGGAAACTACTTCCTTGTGCGAAACTTGACAAAATCAGACTTAAAAGCTTAAAAATATGCTAAAAATATCTATAAAGCAATAAAAATTTGAAATGCAAGATGGTTTTTCGATTACTTACAAGTGCGTCATACTCCGGTGGCTGGTTATGTCATTAGGAGCACTCGAATCGATGTGTATGCACGGGAATGCTATCAATATCAGCTTGAGCTCTCGCCATCTCTAAAGTCAAAAGTGAATAATGATTTGAAAATGCCCCTCCAAGCCTTATATAGCTTTTGACCTAATTTTCAAAAGTGCTCCATTTTTTTGCAAAAATTGCACCCTTGGCTAAATCAACCGTTCTGAATCCATTTTTGTCATCAAAATCTGACACTCCTAAGTAGCTCAAAATCATGTTTTAAAATTTTGGGACCGACGTGATCGGATGCTTGTGCATTCAACTTTCTGACATCACTTTCTTGTTAGAATCATCTCTCGTCATCATTTTCTCAACTTCTGCAATCTTTTCATCAAAAGTCAACTTTAGTCAATTTTGGTCAAACTTAGTCAACTATGGTCAAACCTAGTCAACGGGACCTCCAAATCGCTCTAAATTGATTTTGCCTTCTCTTGATCTATCTCTGAATTTCTCTGGATCTTTGATCTTCCTTCTATCTGCAATCTTTTGTTGTTAATCATCTTTTTGTTGTGTCATCTTTTGATTTCGCTCCCGAGGGGGCAGGATGATTGCATCATTGAATCTTTTCACATCATTCTCAAATCAGTCTGATCTGAATCAAAAGTCACCGTTTCTAGGGACATCTTATCACTAGGGGCATATTTAGTGTTTTGTACCTTATGGTCAAAATCAGATATTCCATGATCTTGAATCTCTAGGGGCATCTTGATGCCTCGCATCTTGTCATCTTGTCATCTATCTTTCTAGGTATCTGAACAATCTAACTCGAATCCTCAAGGATCAAGCTTCATTCTGGAGATGATTCTTGAAATCTCATTGGGTATTGGGGCAATCTAACCCTAATTCCTGAGAGTCATGCTTCATTCTGAAGATGGCTCTCAAAATCTCTTTTCAACCATTATCTGGGCAACCTAACCCAGATCTCGGAGGGCCAACCTTCGTATTGGGGCAATCTAACCCTAATTTGGAGATAGTCCTAAATCTTCATCAGCTATCAGTGGACATTGGGGCAATCTAACCCCGATTCCAATCTTCTCTCAAGTGGTATTTGGACCATTGTCTTCGCAATCTAACTTAGACTTTGGAGAATCATGCTTTCATCTGAAGATGGTTCTGCTTCTCGATCTGATTGGTGTCTTGGAAACCTAACCTAGACTTCCAAAATCTTCATCTGTCACATTAGACTATTCTTTGAATCAACGCGTTTCTCGCACATCAATTCAAAGAGGGGCAAAATGTAACACCCCAAAATTGGCACCTTACAATTCTAATCAATTTTGGTGCATTTTCTCATCATCGAAGTCCTATTATACTAGGCAAATTCTCCTTCCTAATTGTCTTTAATTCACTTAGTCTCAAATGCAGAAAACTTGAATTTACATAAATCTTACACCATATTTAATTCCTAAATTTTCAAGATTTATTAGCTAAAAATCCCTATGATTAATTAATTTAATTCTAAAGTCCTAAGTGCTTTTAAATTAAATTAATTCCACCCCCTTTAGC
>MU225868.1:121199-136702 GCA_018584345.1 Thuja plicata | reverse complement strand
CCTCTTTTCAGGTTCTTCTATATTATGGACCTTCTTTCCTTCATTTGAGAGGAGCAATTTTTAGAGTATCAAAACTATAGCAAAATATTGTCTCAATTCTCTCATGTTTTCAATATTTTATTGCATAATAGTATAATTTCATTTAGTTTAATAGCATCTTAATCTTAATTTAGTTTACTTATGTATCAAATAGCTTAATTCTATTGTTTCTTTCAAGCTTCCTAGATTAAAATCTGTATTTCCATTCTTAGATTACAATTGCATCTCTCATCTAGAATAGTTTTATTTCAGTTTTTCATGCTTTCAAATCCTCCATTTTAGCAATGGTCTATGGTTGTTGTCTCTCTTTCTAAGAGTAATTAAACATCCCAACTAAATAGGTTGCAACAGGTTGATTCAATCAATATTGTGGAATGGACAATTCATGTTCATCTTCACAATTCAACGATTAAGCAATGACTATGTTGTGTTGTGCCTGATTTAGAGGTCAACATACAGGTACATCTCAAGATCTTAAGGATAGAGAGACAGCTCTTTTGTTCAAAACTCATAACATTATTTCTAAAGAGGAAGTGTACTAGAGACAAAGGTCAAGGTCGCTTTGGCTAAAGGCTGGAGATAAGAACACCAGGTTCTTCCATATTTTTGCTTCCAAAATAGAGCTTCCAACAGAATATCCAAACTTAAGTTAGTTTCTGGTTTGGTTAGCAATGATAAAGATATTTCTTTGGCTATGGTTGACTTTTTTTCCTCCCTTCTTTCCAAAGATCAGTCGCTTTCCTTGGGAAATCAAGCCCTGCTTCTTGATTCTATCCCTTCCTTAGTGGAGGAAACTACTAACAAGTTTTTGATTTCCATCCCTTCCTCGAAGGAAATCAAGAAATTTGCTTTCTCTTTTGAGGGGGACAAGTCCCCAGGCCTAGATGGGTTTCCTGTGTTCTTCTTTCATATATTATGGCACATAGTGGGCAGTGATAGCTATAATGTTATTAAAGAATTCTTTGGGTCTAGAACCATGCTTAAGGAAATTAATGCTACCTTCATTGCCTTGATTCCTAAATTACCTGGTGCTGATTCTGTTGACTCCTTTAAGCCAATCAACTTTTGTAACTTGGTGTATACAATTTTCTCTAAGGTTCTACTCTTAGACTACTAGCTATCCTTCCCCATATCATTTCTCCCTAGCAGAGTGGTTTTGTTCCCGACAAGCAAATTTTGGATTCCATTATGAAGGTTCACGAGGTCATTCATTCTACCCACTCCTCCTCTAACCATGGTTTCTTGCTGAAGCTTGATCTCTTAAAGGCTTATGACCAGGTGGACTGGGACTTTCTGATTAAGATTCTCCAATACTTTGGATTCTGTGTTAAATTGTTGCAGCTTGTTTCAAATCTTATCAACACTTTGATGGCTATTGTTATTGTGAATGGCTCCTCTTCCCATTTCTTCAAGCCTTTTAGGGGGCTCTATCAAGGTGATCCTTTATCCCCTATTCTCTTCGCTATTGTGGCGGAGGGTCTTGGTCGTTATTTTTTAGAAATTGGCTTCAGAAGGTTCTTTAAAGGGCCTCATTCCTTTCTCTTCCTCTAGGTCTTGCTCCCATGAGAAATTTGTAGATGATAGAATTATTATGGGGTATTCTACTACCCAGGAGGCCAGAAGAATCAAACAGGCTCTTTCTATTTATTCTTTAGCTACATTTCAAATTGTTAATTAGAATAAGAGCTCTCTGTATTTTATAAATACGCTAGAGGAAAGACAAAAATAGAATAGCTAGAATTATTGGGTGTGAAATTGAAACCTTGTTTGCAACCTACCCAGGTCTCCCATTGGGCTTGAAACCTCCCGACTCCTTTTGGCCAGGTATTGTAGAAAAAATTAATAGGAAGTTGGCAGGTTGGAAGGGAGCTCTTCTAAGTCAAGCAGGAAAGCTCCAACTTCTGAAAGCTTCTTTACAGAGTCTCCCTATCTATGCAATGAGTCTGTTTAGAATCCCTAGAAAAATTGCAGATGTGAATGACTCAATTTAGAGAAATTTTCTTTGGTCAGGAGTGGAAGATAGAAAGAGACTGCCTCTTGTGGATTGGGACAAGGTTTATACTCTGAAGAAGTGGGGAGGGCTGGGGATTCAGCCTCTAAAGGTTATTAACCAGGCTCTTCTAGCTAAGAAAATATGGTGTATCTATGGTGAAAAAAAATAATGGAATGATATTATTCACAATAAATATCTCTTCTCGTTCCCTCATATGTCAGACTTCATGGTGTCTAATGTGAAAGTGTAGGGCTCTTTCATTTGGAGTTGTATCCAGCAAGCTAAGGAGATGACTTTTAAGGGTGCTAAGTGGCTTTTGGGTAATGGCAGGTTAATTATGTTAAGGGATGATTATTGTGTCAAATATTTTCCTCTGAATTTCATTCTTTCTATCTAGCCTTTTATTGATATTTGTAAATAAATATTTGGCACGTGGGCCAAATATTACTGGGAAAACCAGACCTAGATTGATCTTTCTGAAGTAGATTTTTTGCTTAAACCACTGATGTTGTATTTGAATGTTTGGAAAGTGGATTCTTCTAAGGAGGATAATTTGATCTGGGGAAAGATCCCTTCGGGTCTCTATTCTGTTGCTTCGGCCTCTGAGATCTTGTTAAAGCCTTCGAATCCTCTTCCCTTTTGGGCTCAGGTATGAGATAATGACTTACTCCTAAAATTAACATTTTTTATTGGATGGTTTTGCAGAATAATATTCTTACCATTGACAATCTCCAAAAGAGAGGCATGATTTTGCCTAACAGATGTTTTCTCTGCAAGAATGCGGAGGAATCAATTTTCCATTTGGCCATTGATTGTCTTTATTCCAGAGATGTATGGTGCCTTACCTTGTAATGTTGGAATATTTGATGGGTGTTCCCAAACAATATGGAAAAAAAATTCAAGCAGTGGAGAAATGCAACTACTTTTGTTGATAGGTTGTTGTGGAACATTATCACCCCTCATGTCATTTGGAAACTATGGCATGAACATAATGACAGAGTCTTTCGTGATACTGCCTTGCCTCCGGTTGTGATTGTTGAAAAGATTAAGAGAATAATCAAAGAGAATTGTAATGTGTTCAATGGAGTTATGTTGGATTTTGATGCTAGAATTTCTACAGGAATAATAGCCAAATATCCCTCCATGCGGGAGAATTCCATTTGGCTTTCCCCTCCTCTTGGCTAGATTAAAGCCAATTTTAACGGAGCGAAAAAGGGGAATTTGGGCCCTGCTAGATGTGGAGGTTTAATCCGTGATGACAAGGCCAACTGTCTTGTGGCCATGACATTCCCCATTGGGGTCCAAACCAACCACGTGGCGGAAGTGATGGCTCTCCTTCAAACTTTAAAATTAATTAATGAAAGAATTCCCTTGAATGTGTAGATCGAAGAAGATTTGATGAATATATTAAATTGCATTAAAGGGATTACTAAGCCATCATGGTCAATCAAGGCTATTATTGAAGAGGCTTGTTTAATCATTAACTCTTTCTCCAGTGTCATTATATCTCATAACTTTAGGGAAGCAAACTGTACTATAGATGTGCTGACTAACATCATAGTTAAGGCTGAGGGCATCATGACCTGGCATGGAGTTAGTGATTCTACCATTGAGGTGAAGGCCAAGTCTGCATATGATCTGACTCATAGAAAGAGAGCAGATTTGTAAAATCTCAAAAATCTCTCATGAATTTATGCATGTCATTAAATGTAGTTAATAGGGTTATAGAAAGGTTTTTCTTTCCCGAGAATGTGAAGTACAGACACGAGTATACTAGCACTTTAAAAAAATTGAATTTGGCATTTCTTAGATCTATCTCTGTCTTGCATCTGCCATTGCTATTGACAACCTATTCTTGAAATGTATCATGAGGGGTGGGCTAAACCATAAGGAGCCAAAGAACTGTAAGAAATAGAAGAACCAAACAGAGGTCTAGGATAAGCTCAACAAGGGTGGCCTCACAAACTACATGGAGCACCTTCATGGCTCTAAAGATGCTATCACAAAAGCTTTCATTGAAATCTGGAAGGATGGTTTTGTGGTGATCAGAGGAATGGTTGTCAAGATAATCAAAGACCTGATAGCTGAGGTTACGGGTTTAAACACCAAGGGCTTGAAATTCTATAGGGACAAGAAGATATCCCAGAAGGCCATTCAACACTTCCCAAAGGATAAAGTGAAAGTGGAGAGTCTGGTGAAAGACTCTGGGGGGTGTTATGATGTCGAATCCATCAAAGAATTATGGGTGAAGGTACTTATGGCAGTTATGGAGTACATTTCTTTGGATGGGAGGTATAAAAGGGCTCATTCTTACCATTTCATGTTGTTAGGTCATTTCCAACATAAGGTGAGAGTTTCGTTTCCTTTCTACTTGTTGCAATCTCTCCGTCATAGTATTATCGACCACAAGAATAATGAAAGTAAGCCCATTCTACATGAGGGCATGATTCTCCTTATTGTAGAGCATGTTAAGAAAATTACAGCTTCCAATCCTCTTATTATCTTGCCAAGAGACTCTGGCTCTGCAAAAGCTTTGGGTAAAAGTATTAGGGTGGGGGAGGATTCGGTAGAGCCGACAGTTAAAAAATTAAAATTTGATAAAAATAAAGGTATGGACATGGACTTTGATGGTGAGAGTGCTGACGGTTATGAAGAAACCGACTATATCCCCTAGTCCCAGTCTGAAGATGAGAGTAAGGAGTCTTTTTCGGTCTCAGTGAGTGTTTCAAGTAATGATGAGGACAAGTCTCTGTGTGCCTGTATCACCAAGGAGAAAGGAAAATATCCTAAAGACATTGAGGAGGATGTGGGTGGCCAGAAAGTTCCTATTTTGGTCAACTATGCGAGTTCTGAAGAGCATGATAAACCCATCTCTCTAAAGCTTGAGGTGGTTATGGAAGTGCAGTCAGAGAGGAAGGAGGAAGATACCCCAGGTCAAGACACTACTGAGAAGGGTAACATCCCTACTACTTCAAGGAATATTCCTTTCTCTAGAATGGTGGATATGCATGAGCAGAATGTTCAACTCTTTCAAGATGACATGGACGAAAAAATTGAGCCCCCATTTGGAGTTCTTCAAACTGCGAAGGCAATGTCTATGTACTCGTTGTGTCTGATGAAATGGGTATTTAAAAAAATCAAAAGACTTCATCTCATGTTTCATACTCTATCTGCTCATGTTGATCTTATTCAAGGTAATCAACATTCTGGGTCGGTCGAGGTTGATGGTAAAAGGAACAAGGAGGATGAAAATAATTTGAAGACTCTGCATGACAGATTTGACATCTTGGAGAACACTCTGAAGAAACACATGAAGGATAATAATATATTTGTGGGTTCTTCTATGGAGTGTTTTACCTCCATTAAATCAGAGTTGGATACTAACTCTCATATTGTGAAGATTGAAGATGAAAAAGATGACATGGAAGATGTAGGCCAGGGCAATCGCACGCATTCTGCCAAGAAGAAGAAAATCCAAGACAGGATTTTGGAGCTTTTGAACTTCAATGCTTCCATCAAGAAGATATCTGAGGATAAGAAGGAAGTGAAAGACACTCTCCTAGAGTTTTCCTAGTTCCAATTGTTCCCCTTTTTTTTTCATTTTTTGGCTTTTGGTTGTCGGGGGGCCTAGCTAGTTTCTGGCTTTTTTCTTTGGTTTTTTATTTTGGTCCTGGGTGTTGTGGTATGGGTCTCAGACCTATTTCTGTTTAGTGTTTTAAATGCTTTTTTCCTTTTTTTTTTGGTTGTAAGGGGTTTCGGGTCCCCATAAAACCTATTTTTACCAGCAATCAAAAACATTGTAATTGACTATTAATATGTAATAAACTCTTTAAGAATGTATTTTGATTTCTCAAATTTTCTCTAAACATCTGTAATTTTTGAAGTTGTATTCAATCATATGAATAGCCTTATATATAATTATTGATAATTTGACTACATATTAAAGATGCTTTTATTATTAATATTCACCATAACTATCCAATGTTATTGCAATGTATACGAAGTTCTATATCTCTTTTACCCTGGTTATGGCCTATATTTTCTTTGCACTAATGTTCTTCTTTATATGTTTGTATACACCCTAAATTGGTCAAAGAAAAGCCAAAATAAAATCAAGCAAGGTAAATCAATCAATTGAAGACCAAAGCATGAATTAATTGAAATCAAAGCTATTGGATTAATTAAATCAAAAGGATCAAATAATTGTGCAATTGATTTTAATTAATTAATTGTATAGTTTAAATCAAATTTAATCCAACTCATTCAAAGGGAGAAATGGATAAATTAAATCAATTGTTAAATTCATTTATTCTCTCCCACCACAAAAGGACAAAATATCAATCAACTAATGAGGTGAGAGCATTTGAATCACATGAATCACTTAAGAGGCTTTTCTATCTCCACCATCCAAATTACCTTTGCTATCTTGACCGTTCATCTTTGTCTTTTTGTCCCAATATTTGAAACCACCAACTCACTCACTTGGTTAACCATGAGTTGAATCAACCCTCCTCTAACCCAAGCTCCTAATTTTAGGAATTCTATAAATAGGAGGCATTCTAAGAGCAAATCATCCATTGCCATCCACTCTCACTTTGCATCACCATTATTTTCATTTTGCATTCATCTTAGGAGTTCAATTTGATGTTATTATCTTTGGAGGCAAATTGAATTTAGTTTCGCATCATGATCATGGAGAGTTGAGCATTGAGATAGGCAAATTTGGCTTACTTTTGCATGGAATTTGCATTTTAAGCTTAGATTTTCATCATATTTGCACTCTCATTTTAGAGGTTGTCATTTTAGGAATTTTTTAAAGATATTAGAACATTCATATTGTCCCTCCAATTAGAGAACCATGGAATGTTTATCAATTCTTTTTAATTCAAAGTTATATTTAGCTCAATCTTTCATATTTTTTAGTTGAATTGATTGAACTAATCCTATGAAGGTATTTTACATACACAAAATGAAAAACATGCCCATTTACCCTAGGTCTCATGGTAAACCACAAAGATATAATGAGGACTTTGTAAGTCCTTTCATTTATATGAATAAAGAAGATGATAACAATATCCTAAATTGGCTTTATAAACAGGAAGATGAAGAAAATTCAGAAAAAAGAGTCTGACACATTAGTATTCCCACATTAGTATTCCCACACATAAATATGGAAAACAATATCAAACTATAAAAAAAATTGGATATCAAGGAATGGGGCTCATTGGAAAAAGAAAGCAAGGATTGTTAGAACCTATAGAATCCCAATGGAGATCAAGTAAGGAAAAATCAGGATTGGGATATTCTGAACCAAGCTCTAGTCAAAATAAATCTATTTATTATGAATAAATAAATAAGTTAAACTCTCATAATGATGATGAGTCAAATAAGTGGGAGTGGGATTTTACTTCAGAAGGGTCATGTCATGAAAAATAAATTTATGCTGTTCATGTTGGCATTATGGTAGTTTTGGAGGAGATATGAAGAGCGGTCATGAGTCGATGCATAAGTGGTTATCATTGATGACAATATATTCAATTATCATGATTGAAGTGACCAGTAAGATCTGTACATGAAAGATCAACTATGTATTTTGACTGGTGTTCAGGAAGAACAATATCAGACATAGAATGTGGTAGCGGTTGAGTTAAGGAAAGATTCAGGTGTTGCAATCATAGATGTAGTTTATATATGGTAAGTGGAATCCATGATTCCAATCATAACAATTTATACCAAGTTTTGAATGAATCATGTTTTGAGTGAGAAGAAAATTTATCTATTTGGTCACCGATCAAAATGTTCATATTAATTTGCTTAAGGTGGTGGATCTAAGGCTGACATATTAGTTCTGAATATTGGTAATTGATTTGAGGATGAAATATTGGATGTTGTTGATGTTGATTTTGAGGAGGTTGGTTAATCTTTTGAGCTGACTATGGTGGAAAGTTCTAGGTCTTGTGTGACCTAATGATAGTTCTATATAAGGAGAACTAAATCATTTGATTTAAGGTTATGGTCGTAGTTTCAGGTTGGGTGATTATGAATTGAAGGGAAAGAGATCAATAAAACTTCAGAAAGAAAAGGAGTAGAAAGGATCTGATAGGTAATAAGTGTCATTCTACATATAAACACATCTTATTGTTTCCTAACTGTTGCAGTAGGTTAAATCCCTTAAATGGGTGAACTTTAACATGTTCTTATTTTTAAATCCTTTAACAGGGTAACTTCTTTATTAAGGTTTGAAATCCTCTGGTGAGGTAGATCATAACTGATCTTATTTTACTCCTAGCAGTGTACTAATCACTCCTAACAGGGTGAACCATCAGAAAGGGTATTTGTAGCTCCTAACAAGGCAAACTCATTTACTGCAGTTGTGGGCTTGTGGGTGTCATCCCCACTGTGGTTTTTTCCCTCTTACAAGGGTTTCCATGATAAAATATATGTGTTATGTATGTTCATCTTTTGGATGCTTGATATTGTTTACTGTCATTTGTTTACTTTAGTTATATGCTTTGTGGTTTGGAAGTTAATAGTGCAAATATTCATATCGATGGTTGAATTTGTTCATTACTTGTTTGTAATGATTCCCCCCTCTCAGTACCTAATATTTCCAATAATTGGTATCAGAGCATTGGTCATCTTGATGTTAAGCCTAATCACGTAAGGAAAATATCCCTATAATTCAACATTGATATATATAAGTATGAGAAGCAGATTGTGGATGCAAGCAAAGTTATCAATGAATAAAAGGAAAGTATAAGGAATTCCCTTGATAAAAGAAGAGATCTGCCTGATAAATTGAGTAAGAGTCAAGACTACATTGAACAATTTTCTGAAGGTAGTTTATCTAAAGAATCTGAGGAAGCACTTGCAGATATGATGGATAAAAACAATGGACTCAAAAGGGAAGTGGAAAATATGAAAAGAGAGCTTGAAAATCAATCTGTCAGGATGGTTGAAGAGCTTGAAGGAAGAAGAGTTGCTAAGGGTGCCAAGAAAATTGTTGAAGATGCCCTAAAGGCTAAAGATGAAACCGTAATAGAAAATTTGGAGCAACTATTCAGATTGGAGAGAGAGGTTGCTATATTGTAGGAACACTTACATGACAAAAATCAAGAAAAAGATGACATTGAAAGAGAGAATGAGGGAATAAGGATAGAGAATTAAAATATAAAAGAAGAGTTGAAAGATGCAAATGATCTGCTGGATAAATTCAGAAAGAGTTCTGCTAAAATTGATGAACAACTTGGAAGATAGAGGATAAATGGAGAGAAACAAGGTTTAGGATTTTCAAACTTTGAAGTTCGTGAATCATCTGGCACTAAGGACATCAATGCATGAGGAAAATCAACACCCAAGGTGAACAATAACACTAAAAATAGAAGGTATAGACCGATATGTTTTAATTGTCATAAGGAAATTTGTATTGTTAATGTATGTTGGTTTTTTCCTATTGGTCCAAATGTTAGACCTAGAGGTTCTACTGCTAGATCACAAATTTCCTATGGTAGAGCTTATAACTGCAAGGCTATATCTAATGCATTCTATGGATTTTTTTTATTATTGCAACAAGTTTTTACATAGAGCTAGTGAGTGCATGGCGAGAATCAACAACCAGTGGTCATATGATTACAACAGTCAGAGACCTATCAATCAAGGTAACCAGTCAGATGTTACCTATTCTAATTGTTAGAGACCTATCAATCAAGGTAACCAGGCAGATTAAGGTCAACCAAAGGCAATGAAGGACCCTGGAATCTAATAGGTATGGAATGTTATGTCTGTAATAAAGTTGGGCATCTGGCTAGAACATGCAGAGCAAGAAAGTATACCATAGGTCAACCGATGAATAATGTTAAAAATGCTAAAGGGGAGGAAATTGTTAATGCTAACGAAGTAAAAAATTATATGAAGAAGACATGGGCTACGAAAGAAGAATTGAATTCTTACGAGTTGACTAAGAACTCCACAAGTTTAGGAAATGTGGAGAACCCATCGAAAAACTAAGCACATTATTTGCTTAGGGGGAGCACTTATAGTCAAATCATTTACCGATCCCCCAGATTCATGAGTGGTAAGATTCATATGCATTTTGAGATGTCTATTTGTGAGTTAATGATGGTTAGTGAAGATAAAGTGTTTTTTGTGCATGCGTTTAACGATTGTTATGTTTTAATCATTACGGTTAATGGAAAGCACTATTTGACTGTTATGTTTAAAGACTACATTCACAAATGTTATAAACATGATAAAGTAAACTCATTTGTCAATTTAAATTCTATAGAGGTTTAATGAAGAGAATTTGATTACATTTCATAGCGAGAGTTATTTGTGTTTGTGGGTTGAGATTTCGAGCAAGAAAATTTATCAGTTGTCAAAGATCACCAATCAGTGAAGTTGAAAGGTTATTGCTGGTGCGCTGAAGAATTTGCAGAATTATTATTAGAAAGAGCTAATTTTTGAGATTATAGATACTCCTATTTTGGTCAACATCATTGATGAGCCAAGACCCATATTCAATTTACACCCGATGAAAGCAAATGAGAATGATCCAGTGGGTGCCCTATCTTCAATACCTTATTGTGTATTGTTGATAGAGTATATTAATTCTTTCATCCAATAAAAGGTGGAAGAACTTAGAGTTGATGAAATCTATAATGAATTTCTTAATTTGTGTAGTGAATAAAGATTAAAGGAGGAGCATATGCATCTAATGAACAAAGGTTTCACCTATGTGGTTGAGATACCTGATGATTTTTATCTACAATGGATAAGATGTGTATTGAGAAGATAATCAATAGAGTTACTAGATTTTGTGTGACTAGCGAGGCACCAACTCTATAGACTATTACTGCAAATTTGGTTACTCGACCAAATCCAAAGGAGATAATCAACAGAGTTACTGAATTTTGTGTGACTAGCAAGGCACCAACTCTATAGCCTATTGCTGCAAATTTGGTTACCCACTTGACCAAACCAAACAAGATCATCGAGATATGACTATTAAGGATACAATAGACAATGAAGTGAGATTTACTTCAATGGTGATAGGACACAGAGTATACCAGTCTAGTCAGTTGAAGAATATACCTGGTGGAGCTATTCATGTTGCATACAAAATGGTGAAGGAAGATGTAAAAGTTTATCTTTGTGAGATGTTGAGGAGTCAATTCTTTGTGAACATGGAGAAGATCAATAGATATAAGAACTAGTCATTCAAATATGGATCACTCCTGGTGTGTATTTTATTTTACCTGCAAAATCAATTTTCTAGAATAGGTCCTATTACATGGTCAGAGGACAGATTGATAGTAATGTAGATTAAGAAATGTATCAGGACTTTAGGAAAAAAATTTAATACGGTTATGTGGGGATATTTTAAAGATTTTCAAGGAAAAATGCACTTAAGAGAGAGAATCCCAACCAATATTGTTGAAAAGTATAAAGATGATATTTGTTTTCTAGTAGATACAAATACTTGTATGTTTCAAGTAGTGCAACCTAAGATATTTTGGGTACTAGCTATGGGTTACAAAGTTTATAATTCGGTCACTATACATGTTGATGTTCTATTGTCAAAACCAATTGAGACTTCAGCACCTAGGGTTGGAACCTATGAAGAGTCATCATTGAAAATTCACAGTGAATTGAGAGCACCAGTAATCCACCAAAAGATTAGGAATCAAGTTGAAAAATTAGCCAAAATGATTGGCATAACCCCAAAAATGATGACAAAAATTAGGAAGAAAATGGAGAGTGGGGAGGAAGGCACATCTGGTGTTGCAAAAGTTAAGGAATCTAAAGTTGAAGTTGAAGATATTCCACATCAGAGGGTCACTAAGAGTTCAGTACTAAAACAAACTAAATGTACTTCTACTAATCCTATTAAGACTAAGCCAATACAAAAGTCACTTGAGATTGTTCAGAAAACTTACAGAAGAAAGAAAGCAAAGATATCAAGATATAAAGAGTCAAAGGATAAGAAAGGAAGTAAGGAAAAGGTTGACGAAGGAAAAGTTGAAACTGAGTCCGAGAAGGAACAAAAGGAATTGAGAGCTAGTGGGAGGAAGTATACTAGAGTAAGAAATCCTACTGAGAAAATTGTTACTCTTGACAACATTGTTAAAGATGTTAAGGAATACATAAGAATGACAAAAGTGTTGAGATACTTTGATAATTTTGATAGTGAAGAGAAAAGAAAGATAGAAGATGCAATTGTAGAGAGTCTACATACTTTTTACAGAGAACCAAGTGAACAATTCAAGGCTATACCTAAGGAATTGTACAAGTCAGATGACAAAAAATGGAGAGAAGCTTTGAAGATTGATAGAGTGGTGATGGAACAAGAACTTGCACTTTTGCAACCTGATTTAACTATAGAAGAGGTAAAGTTAATGGTTGAAGCAATGAGAGGATAATTTAAGACAAGGAACAGAGTCACAAGAATTCTCATTGGAGAAACACAATTGGTAAGAGATGAGACAATGGATACATGGATATAGTTAGTAAAGTATGATACTACAGCTAAAGACAAATCGCTAGAAGAGAAAGGAAAAGTGCAAGAGACAACAAATTAAGAGATTAATGATGTCATAGATAATGTTATCTTTGATATCCCTAAGCAGATACAAAATATTGATACTCAAACTGATGTTGAAGCACCTAAATAGAATATTGTTGAGGAAGTGACAGAATAGAAAGGTGAAGGACATAAGGATGATGAAGATATACTTTCAGTGAAGAGAAAGTTAGATCCAACTAGTGAAGGTAGCTCAATGAAGAAGAGAAAAATAAAGAATTCAACTATTTCTGAGGGAGAAGATGAAGGATAACCTGAAGATGAAGAAATGCAAACAACTATTGATATTACTCACATGAGTCCTAAGGAGCTGTTAAAAATGTCTGATAAGCTTAAGGAGAAAGCAGTAAGGGACAGATTGAAGGGAAAGAAAAAGAAGGTCAGAATACTAAAAGGAGCTAGAAACATCATTAGGTATTTAGTACCTAATGTGGGATATAAAAAACAAGATAAACCAATTGATCAACTAGGTATATTGGTCAAGGCTATTTATGATCAAGTTCCTGACATGGAGAATGCACTAATGAAGTTGGATATGAAAGAATATGAGAAGATATAAGCTGATAAGTTGAAAGAGATTATCTTAGTTGATATAGAGTCACTTACAATTCAAGTGAACAAAGTGAAGGAAATCATACATGAGATAGGATAGATACTTGTAAAATTTTCCAAGTCTACAAATTTTACAAAAGACCTGTAGAAAAAGAGAGATGATGCTCAATTGGAGCTTAATGCTTTAATTGAAAAGTTTGATCCCATTACTAGTTCAGCATCAGATTATAGTGGTAAGGTCAAACCAATTACTAACAATGTGAGGTTGTTGCAAATTGAATAGGATAAAAGGATTATTAAGCTTATGAAGATGCAGACTTATTTGGCCTCCATTATAGATCTTATGCAATAGCATGTGAGAAATGCAGAAAACACACTTAGTCTACCATCGGCGAGTACTTTGAGTGATATGGAAGGATTAACATCAGTAATACATGGGAAAAATCTATCTATAGAGTGCTTACAAGAGTCGTGGGAGAAGTCATTGGAGACTGAAAAGATAAACTTCAAGGATTTCTTTGACATACTATAACTTTGATGTGTGACTCTTTGTCATTGTTGACAAAAAGAGGGAGAAAGACAAAGACAAAGACAAAGACAAAGACAAATAGAAAGAGAAAGAGAGAAGAGAGAAGATGTATAGCGAAAGGGGTATTATGAGTTATACAGTACAAATCATACTTACAAAGTTATACAAATTAGAATTTGTTGCCATCAATGCCAAAGGGAGAGATTGTTGGCATTATAGTATTTTTGGAGCAGATATGAAGAGTGGTCATGAGTGGATGCATAAGTGGTTTTCATTGATGGAAACATATTCAGTTATCATGATTCAAGTGACAAGTAATATCTATACATGATCGATAAATGAAAGATCAACTATGTATGTTGACTGGTGTTCAGGAAGAATAGTATCAGACACAAAATGTAGTAGTGGTTGAGTTAAGGAAATATTCAAGTGTTACAATCATATATGTAGTTTGTATATGGTAAGTGGAATCCATGATTCCAATTGCAACAGTTTATACCAAGTTTTGAATGAATCATGTTTTGAGTAAGAAGACAATTTACCTATTTGGTCACCAATCAGAATTTCATATTAATTTGGTTAAGGCGGTGGATCTGAGGCTGACATATTAGTTTTACATATTGGTAATACATGTGAGGACGACATATTGGATATTGTTGACATTGATTTTAAGGAGGTTGGTTAATCTTTTGAGCTGACTATGGTGGAAAGTTCTAGGTCTTGTGTGACTTATTGACAATTCTATATAAGGACCACTAAATCGTTTGATTTGAGGTTGTGATAGTAGTTTCAGGTTGGGCGATCACGAATTGAAGGAGAAAAGATCAATAAAGCTTCAGAAAGAAAAGGAGTTGAAAGGATCTAATAGGAAATCAGTGCCATTATACAAATCAACATATCTTGTTGTTTCCAAATAGTTGCAGTAGGTTAAATCACTTAACCGGGTGAACTTTAATAGGTTCTTATTTGTAAAGCCTTTAACAGGGTAACTTCTTTATTGACGTATGAAATTATCTATCAAGCTAAACCATAACTAATCTTATTGTAATCCTAACAGTGTACTAATCACTCCTAACATGGTGAACCATCAGAAAGGGTATTTTTAGATCCTAACAAGGCAAACTCATTTAGTGTAGTAGTGGGCTTGTGGGTGTCATCCCCACTATGGTTATTTCCCTCTTACAAGGGTTTATACGATAAAATATATGTGTTGTGTATTGAGCTTGTGAATGCTTGATATTGTTTACTATCATTTTTTTACTTTAGTTATATGCTTGTGGTTTGGAAGTTAATAGTGCCGATATTCATATCGGCGGTTGACTTTGTTCATTACCTATTTGTATTTATTCCCCCCCTCTCAGTACCTAATATTTCCAATAGTTCATTCTTATGCACAAGTAGCAAAGAAGGAATCAAGTTTAAATCAAGAAGCCTCGAGTTCAAACACTCAAAACTCACAATAGGTAGGAGAGGCATACATACCCTCATTTTTAGGACAATCTAATGTTAGGTTTAACACATGAGATGTTTATCCTTAAGAAACCTAAGAGGACTCTGTACACACAAAATAGTGCACTTCTATAAATCCTTACATGCAAGAAAACTCAAGAATGAGGCCTCACAAATCGATCCATAGCTCTTTATGCACGGAGTTGCAAGATTTGTAAAATTGCTCTCAGCTAGTGCTATAAACTCATGACCTTGCCAATAAACCATACAACGAGAGATTCAATGGAGACAAGGGCAAGAATGCCAATATCCTCAAGAATCAAAATGTATGCAATGCAATGCAAATCTACATGATAATGCAA
>MU225868.1:96307-110752 GCA_018584345.1 Thuja plicata | reverse complement strand
AAAAGTGGGGATTTTTTATTTAAATAAAAGAGGAGGAAATTCCTTTTAATTAAATAAAGGCTTAGGATAAAGTGATCTTATTATTTAATTAGAAGAGATTTTTAATTAATTAAAAGAGAGCATGTTCCCTTAATTAAATAATATTTTTATTTTTATTTTTTCTCTTTTAAATTAAATAAGGCTCAAACCTTAGGAAATATTGAATTGATTATGATTTGATCAAGGAAATTGATATAATTGATATTGTTGATATTTGGAAATATTGATTCAGGGATTTGATAAATTGAGAAATGGGGCCCAAAGTCTAGGCGACCATTTTAGGGTGCATACAGACTCGAGTGAGGAGAGTTTTTATCAAAGTTTTATGGAACACCTTGAGCAAGCACATGTGATAGACTTGAATGATAGAATGTACGAACCTTATAACAAATTCATGTCCTTAAACCCCATGGATTTGAACTTACCTAATGAACTCTTATCCCTTATGGATCCTGAACTAATTGATTGAGATTTATTTGAGCTAAGTGACATACCCTCCTTTCCAAATGACAATTCATTGGCCTTGTACCTAAATGTGGTTGAACCCTCTTACATCCATGAATTCTATCAAAGAAGAACAAAGGGGGAAATTGGTCAATCTCTTAGTCTTAAAAGAAAAGGAAAGAATAAAGAAAAAATTAAATGGTCCAGTGGTGAAAACCACAATGTGGTAGTACAATACCTGAAAAAAAAAAGAATAAAAATAAAGGACACTTTCGAAGGTGAAAACCTAACTGTGGCACCTAAAGAAAAGAGATTGGACACTTTACTAGATCAATGTGAGGAAAGATCTCCTATACTAATTGAACCCATAAAAAAGGTGAATATCAACACAGAATCAGAGCCCAAGATCATAAACCTTGCAACGTCATTAAATCAAGAAGAAATACAAGAACTCATTAAATTCTTTAAGGAAAGACAAGAAATTTTGCATGGTCATATGCATATATGTCGGGGCTAGATCCAAATTTCATCATGCATCATTTAAATATATGACCAGGAGCTAAGCCAATCAAACAAAAATTAAGGAAAATGCATCGTCATATCGCCTTACTAGTAAAAGCTGGATTGGACAATTTGTTAAAGGCTAATTTCATAAGAGTTATTTCCTATGTTTAATGAATTTATAACATTATACCAGTCTTGAAACATGAAAAATCAATCATAGTGTGTATAAATTTTAGAGATCTTAACCTAGCATTTCCTAAAGATGACTTTCTACTACCAAGGATTGATGCCATAGTTCATTTAATAACGGGACACTCTATGTTTTCCCTCATGGATGGATTCAGTGGGTAAAATAAAATTAATACCTCCTGAGGATCAAGACAAGATTTCTTTTACATGTGCTTGGGGTACCTTTTGTTGGAATGTAATGCCTTTCAGTGACAAAAATTCCAGAGCAACCTACCAGAGAGCCATGACTATAATTTTTCATGATATGATGCACAAGTTCCTAGAAGATTATGTTGATGACATATTGGATAAATATCACACAAGGAAAGAACATTTACCAATTTTGGAGAAATTTTTTACAAGTCTAGAGAAATTCAAACTAAGATTAAATCCCAAAAAGTGTGCATTTGGTGTACAATCTGGAAATTACTTGGTTATATACTATCTGCAAAAGGAATAAAGGTAGACCCCAAAAAGGTTCAGGTAATATTATAAATGGAGGAACCAAGAAATATAATCCAAATGAGATCACTTAAAGGAAGGCTATAATCAATAAGAAGATTCATATCTCAATTTACAGAGAAATTTCTTTCTTATACTCAACTTCTTCACAAGGATACAATTTTCAAATGGGACAATCAATGTGATGAAGCCTTTACGCTCTTGAAGAAATGTTTAATGAATCCACCCATATTGATGCCATCCAACAAGGCAAATTCATTACTCCTATACATTTCAGTGATAGATTACTCCTTAGGTGTGGTATTGGCTAAAGAGGATAAAAATGGCAAAGAAAAGGTAATCTATTACCTTAGCAAGACCTTGGTTAAGTACGAGATAAATTATAGTTTCATTGAAAGGTCATGCCTAGCAGTAGTTTTTGCTTCACAAAAAATACGTCATTACATGTTGGCACATATGATTAATCTCATAGCTAAGATTGGCCCTGTAAAGTATCTACTTAGCAAAACAGGCCTAGCGGGAAGATTGGAAAAATGGTTCATGGTGTTGAGTGAATTTGACATTGAATGTGTGGATAGAAAAGCAATACAAGTTCAAGTCGTCATTGATCAATTGGGAGAATCTCCTTTAATAGATGATAAACCAATCCAAAAAGAATTCCTTGATTCAGAGATAATACAATGTTTAGGCTAAAACATGGAAGCTCTACTTTGACGAATCGTGTACACAGCATGGCTCAGGGGTAGGCATTCTACTATTCACACCTCAAGGATATACTATTCCAAAGTCATACAAACTTATTTTTCCATGCACAAATAATATTGCAAAATATGAAGCTTTGGTTTTAGGCATTAAAATGGACCTAGAATGGAAAGTGACAGAATTACAAGTCTATGGTGACTCTCAATTTGTGATAAATAAAATCAATTATGACTACCAAACAAAAGATGACAAGATGATTCCTTCCAAGAGAATTATAGATGATTGGAAAAATTAATTTGTCTTGATAACTTTTGAAAATACAAAGAAAAAATAATAGAGCAGCAGATGCCATGGTGACTTTAGCTTCATAGGTGTTATTAAACATAATGGAAGTGCTTTGGAATCTTTTAAATGCTCATTTAGGGGTATAGGCGGTCAAACACCTTGTATAGGCACCCAAACTCTTTGCACATTTTCAAAAACAATCCTAAACTCTAGTATAAGAACCAAAAAACATCATGGAAGCACCCTAATATCTGGCATAGGCGTTGGAGCATATTGCAAAAGTCTAAAAAACTGAGAAAAACATGAAAGTTCAACAAAAAGATGGAAGTTCAACAAAAAGCATGGAAATTGAAAGGAAAGATCAGAGATTGGGAACATACCGAATTGCCATATGCTCTCGGACACTGATAACACTGTCCACACTCAAATCTATGTTCTCTAATTAGCACCGCCATCATTTCAATTATTGGGAAAATCTAAGTTTTTACAAAAAGAAGAGGTGAAAATGAGAAGAAAGAAACACTTTTTACCCTCTTAAACTCACTTTTCAACTTTTGGAGGGAAAAGTTTTGCGTTTTGGTAGGATTTTAATCACATGATTTAAATCAAAAGGGAGATAATTAATTCAACATTTTAACATGAGAATTTGGGGGGAAGTCAATGTTTATTAGGAAATCAATCAAAATCACATTTTTTTTAAAACATATTGGAAATTGATTATTTTTTTTTGTAAATATTAAAAATCAATTCAAAATTTATTTTGATTCATTTACTAAGGGGCATACAATCGTCAGAATTTCAAGTCAAGATTATTTTTGAAAATAGATATTGGAGGGGTGAATTGATCAAATCATCAGTGGGGCATATCAAATGAGTTTAAATTTTTCATCAGGGAATCACATCAAGGTTGCATCATCATGAAATCAAATCAACATCAATCAGTGGATCCAACATCAAATCGAAGTCATACATCAATGAATCAAATAACATTGATTCTTTGATCCAATGTGCTTTGCACCTTAATTCAAAGAGGGGCATTTGTATACACCCTAAATTGGTCAAAGCAAAGTCAAACTAAAATCAAGCAATTGAAGATCAAATCATGAATTAATTGAAATCAAAGCTATTGGATTAATTAAATCAAAAAGATCAACTAATTGTGCAATTGATTTTAATTAATTAATTTTGTAGTTTAAATCAAATTTAATCCAACCCATTCAAGGGGAGACATGGCTAAATTAAATCATTTGTTAAATTCATTTATTCTTACCCACCACAAAAGGACAAAAGCTCATTCAACCAATGAGGTGAGAGCATTGGAATCACATGGATCACTTAAGAGGATTTGTTATCTCCACCATCCAAATTGCCTTTGTTATCTTGATCGTTCATCTTTGTCTCTTTGTCCCAATATTTTAAAACACCAACCCACTCACTAGGTTAACCATGAGTTGAATCAACCCTCCTCTAACCCAGGCTCCTAATTTTAGGAATTTTATAACTAGGAGATATTCTAAGAGAAAATCATCCATTGTCATCCACTCTCATTTTGCATCAACATTATTGTCATCTTGCATTCATCTTAGGAGTTAAATTTGATGTTATAATCTCTAGAGGCAAATTGAATTTAGTTTCACATCATGATAATGGAGAACTGAGCATTTAGATAGGAAAATTTGGCTTAGTTTACATGAAATTTGCATTTTAAGCTTAGCTTTTCATCATATTTGCACTCTCATTTTAGAGGTTGTCACTTTAGGAATGTTTTAAAGATATGAGAGCATCCATATTGTTCTTCTAATTAGGGAACCATGGGATGTTTATCAATTCTTTTCAATTAAAAGTTATATTTAGCTTAATATTTTGTATTTTTTAGTTGAATTGATTGAAGTAATCCTATGAAGGTATTTTACATACACAATGTCACCTTCTGACTATGATCTTGGGCAATGTCTATGCAAAACCTAGAATGAACCATTGATTGTAAATATTAATTAATTAAAAATTAGAATACAATGAACATTATAATTATTAATTTATTAATAATTATGGTCAATGGTGCATTGTAGGTGCTACATAGACAATGGTGTGACTTTGAAACCAATGTTGGACTCAGATGAGTATTTTTTTAACTATATCTTGAATGCTTAGTGATTATAGATGATTCACGATCGGGCAAAGAAAAGTCAGACAACTCTTTTACCAAATATAATGTCAGGGATGAGCAAAGGAAATGTGACATGCTCAAAACTTTTTTTAAAAAATCCAAAAGTTGGCAGAGACCAAAGACTTAGATTTATTCCAAAATAATTGTCATATCCCAAAGTACATTCCCAAATTTTACTTCATCTCCATCAACTTATCAAAATAGAGAGTTTAATTATTTTTACCACAATTACCAACTCCCATTCAAATATATAAAACCTATCGACTAAAACACACAACTGCAAGTAAATAATCAATTACCCCTTTTTTAATTCAATAACATCTACCTAAAGTATTGTAACATAAGAAATTGGGTGAACACTCAAGAGTGGGTTAAACTAGGAAGATTCACCCAAGATCTAAGAATGTTATGTGGATGTGTGGGTATCCTATGTTACATTAGGATTATGTCCAAAGACTTCACCCTCAAACCCAAATCAGATAAAAAAATCCCAAATAATATTTACGGATGCTAACACTAGATCTAGACTTCAAGATGAAGTATGAAGATGAATTCCCTTATTGTTGAAGTGTAAATGATATGTAAATTGATATGCAAAACTATGAAAGGAAATGCAAACTATGAAGAAGAATTGATTATTAACATGATATGGTATCATATCTCAGATATAAAATGAAATGATGGATGAAGAGAAGGAGAATGAAATCACCTTGAAAACTAGGAGAAGAAGAACAAACTACAAATCTGGAATAGACTGTTGAAAAAATGTCAGAATTGGAAACCGTTCAGGATCTGAGACTGGTACTTTCTGATTATGAAATTTGCAGATCCAAAGGATAGTGCCAAATCAAGTCAGCCTTATCCTCCAAAGTTGGCCTTGTCCTTGAGGCACAAAAGATGTTGGAATCTGTAGCAGACCAATCACTAGTTCCTGTTACTCCACTGATGGTAATGATAATGAAGACCAAGAACAGATGTATAAAAGATTATAGAAATGATTAGATCAGTTTTTAATTTGTCATTGATGTCAAGAAATTGATTTCTGGTTCATATTAAGTTGCCATATCATTCAAAATATGATTTAGTTGGGCAGTTAACACATATCAGGCAATGATAAGATCATATTGGCATAGTTGTTTTCTACTTTACATTTGATGTTATAAAGTTGGTAAAGAGAAAAATTAAGCTACCAAGCAGGATGAAGTATGTGGGTAAAGGGAAGTATATGTCGGTAAGAGACATGTCGGTAAGAGACACCAAGACACCGAGAGAAAGCCAAGACACTAAGTACATGAAAGTTAGTTGTTGAGCACAAATCAAGGATCAAATAAACATTTAATGAAGAGCCACAATGATCTAGAAGATTCGAAGGATGAAGAAGGAGTTAGTTATAGAGATCTACGATCAGGAAAATTCAAAGTGATAATCTACGATAAAGATTAAGTGGCAACAATGATGGTACAACTTACAAGAAAATTTCAAGTTTCAAGGTGATGCTAATGCGGTTTACCAAGTATCAAATTCATTGAATCAGTTCAAAAATTTGATTTGACGACTGAGAGTAATTGAGGGAAAACCTAATCAAGGAGATTAAGAGGCAAAAGTAGATTCTATATAAAGGATTAATTTAAATGATAGAGAAGTTGGTGAGTTGAAGTGTGGATGTGTTACTGAGTGAAGCAGTGAAGGAAGGAAAAGGTGAAATCTAAGTCTAGACCAGAGATAGATGAAGTATTGATGTCAGTAGTTAAAGAGCACATAAGGGATCTAATCAAGCAAGGGGTAGTTGCAATATTACAGATCAAATTCTATATTGTTGTTTATTAACATTTGTAGCATAGAAATCTCTTAACCGAGTGGACTTAACAGTCTTATTATAAAATCCTTATGAAAGGTGACATTCTAAAAAAGTGTTCAAAACCCTTTAACCAGGACACCCCTAACATGGTGAAGTTCTTAATAGATCTGAGGTAAATCCCCTAACGGGGTCACATTTGACAATGTGCATTATAATATTTAACAAGACTGGCCTTTAATCGAGCATACTTCAGAAGAGTATTTTCATTTGTGGGTAAGAATTCCCATAGAGGTTTTTCCCAAATTGGTTTTCCTCAGTAAATACTGGTGTTATATGTGTTGAATGTTTAATGTGCATGTTTACTTAACTTGTTGATTGTTATATTGAAGTTATTGGTGATTCGGTTACTGTTGTAGTTTGTTTTACCGAGTTGAATCAAAGTTTAAGTTTTAATATTTAAAGAATCATTGTTTTATGATTCACCCCCCTCATAGTAAACCAACAATCGGTATCATAGTTGAGTACTCTAAAGAGATAAGTTTAAAAGGCTTGAGTAAAAGATCCAAAGATGTATAAGAGGGAGGCACCAAAGTTGAATAAGGATAACTTCTCTACATGGTAAAGCAGGATGAGACTGCACTTATCTGGAATTGGAGAGTATGCATTATACTATCTTGACAATGAGTATTCACCACCACCATTTGGAACTATGACACTTGAGAAAATAAGAGAAAGATAATATCAAACACAAATTATAATTGAGATATCATCTTCTCTCACCGACTTGGAGTTCAATGGTCTTAAAGGATGTGATACAACAAAATAGATGTGGTATAATATTGCATTGGTACATGGTGGAGATCAACATGTTCAAAATGAAAAAGATAAAAGTTTGAGAAGAAAATTTGATTCTATGAGAATGAAAGAAGGTGAAACTGTTACACAATATAGCGCAAGACTAAAGGAATTTGTGAATGCTATCAGAGGTACTGGAAGACATATAAAAGAATAACATATAACAATCAAATTGTTAAGGACACTGTTTCCCATATATGTCATTCGAGTATCATCAATACAAGAACTGAGATCCATTCCTTAGATGTTTGTTTCAGTAGATGCTACAATTGGTAAGTTCATTGCTTTTGAGATAAATGATTTTGATAATGGTTTATCTGCCACTACTAGGATTGATTCTGTGTTCAAGTCATCTTTGAAAATTGGAAGCTCTAGAGAGTCTAGATCTGGTGATCATTATGCAAGTAGTGCAAGTGAAAGGTTTTAAAGTTGCAGGAGTGAGATAGAAGATCTATATGTCAAAGATGAAAGAAATGAAGCAGAGTTTGAAACTCTACTAGCTAGAAGGATACAAAAAGGAAAAGACAAGTACCGAGGTAAGCTACCTTTTAAATGTTTTAAGTATAACAATATTGGTCACATTGTAGCTCGATGTCTAGACAATAACAATGATGAGAATAAAGACAACCGAGATGATAACAAAAGAGAGAACAGATTCAGGAGATTCTAAGATTTCAAGAACAAAGGTAAAAATTTGTGCCACATTGCTAATGAAGGACTAAGCGATCTAATGATATAGATGATGATGGCGGTGAAGAAGTTGTGTATATTTCTATTAAGGATGATTTTCATGGAGAAAGGTATGAAGAATAAAAATCCCCAATTTTACATGTAAGCAAGAATGATACCTGGATTATAGATAGTGGTTGTTCACACCATATGATTGGTGACACACTTAAGTTCATTACTATGGAAGAACATGATGGAGTGTATGTTAGATTTGGTAATCATGCTCCATATCCCATGAAAGTTAAAGGTTCTATAATTCTACTAGATAATACAAGATGTGATGATGTATATTGGGTTGAAGAACTAAAGTATAATCTGTTGAGTGTGGCACAATTGAATAATACCAGACATCGACTAAAATTTTAGAATGGAAAGGTAAAAGTATTTGATAAGAATGGAAGTTTGATTGCCATTGGAGAACAATATAAAGGTAACTTATTATACCTTGATACTTCTAAAAAAAATTCTATTTGCTAAACTTGAGGATGTATGGTTATGGCACAAGAGATTTTGTCATGTGAATTTTGACAACTTAATTAAAGTGAGCAAAAAGAATAGAGTTAGAGGTCTATCGAGATTGGATAAACATGAAAATGTCATGTGCAAAGTATGTCAAGTTGGTAAGATGACAAAGTCAAGCTTTACAAGAAAATCTTACACAACTCAAGGAATTTTGGAATTAGTGCACACTGACCTATGTGGACTGATCATGACACAAAGTTACTATGATTATAGATATTTTATTTTATTTGTTGATGATTATTCAAGAATGATGTTTGTCATTTTTTTGAAAAAAAACTGATGCTTTTCAAATATTTAAGTGGTATAAGGCTAGAGTTGAAAAGGATGTTGGAAGACAATTGAAGTGTTTGAGATCTGATACAGGAGGAGATTTTACATCTGATGATTTTACACTTTTTTGCAATGAACATGGAATAAAGAGACAAATGTCTACACCGAGGAAACCACAACAAGATGGTATAGCAGAAAGGAGAAATAGATCCATTATTGATAGTGCAAGAACTTTGACCAGTGAGGGTATTTCTCAAACATTTTGGAGAGAAACAGTCAACACTATTGCTTATACAATAAACTAAGTACATCTAAAGAAATGTACAAATAAGAATCCATATGAGATATGGTATGATCATAAACCGAATGTAAGTTATTTCAAAGTATTTGGAAGTAGATGTTACATTCTAAAAGATGTTAGAGATGGAAAGTTTGATTTGAAAGGAGATGAAGGAATATTCTTAGGGTATTCTAAAAAGAGGAAAGCTTACAAGTGTTTGAACAAGTCTACTAACAAAATTGTGGAAAGTGAAAATGTAAGGGTTGATAATTTGCAGAGAAGAATGATGGAGATAGTAAGAAGGAACCCGAGGACTACCAAATATTTGTATATGTTCAACCTGAGATTCCTGATACCTTATCAAAAGTATAAACTGAGGATGAAGCTGAACAGAGAAAACCACCACTGAATAATGAAAATGAAGAACTTCCACCACCTACCGAGCTTGTTCTAGCTAAGTATGTGAGAAGACACCCTCACTGAGCAAGATTATTGGAGACAAGAATGCTAGAGTTATGACAAGAAGCAAGGTAAGAGATAATACATGCTTAATGTCTGAGTTTGAGCCAAGACGAGTAAAATATGCATTAGAGAATGAAGATTGGATTAAAGCTATGAAAGAAGAAATATATTAGAAAAGAACAACACATGGACTTTGGTACTGAGACCTAAAGATAAAAAATGTTATTGGTACAAAGTGGATTTTTAGAAATAAACTGAATGAACATGGAGATGTAATCAAAAACAAAGAAAGACTAGTTTGCAAGGGGTATGCACGAGAAGAATCTATTGATTGTGGTGAAAATTTTACACATGTTGCTATATTATAAGTGTTAGTAATAACTGAGAGGGGGGGTGAATTAGTGGCCTCAAAATATTCCAATTAATCAACCCAAAATCTTAGTGCCACAATATTAATCCTCTGGTTATCTTTAGTTCTATAAGATGTATGCCTTCAAATATACTTAATAAATAACTATTGTTCGGAGTGCTCTGTTAAACCTTATTCTTAATATTTACCGAATAGCAGTCTTTCAATTTACCAAAAATAGTAAATTACTTAGAGTATATCGATCGATCCAGATTAGTTATGTGTAATAAAAAATACTAAAGTAATAACTCATAAACAATTGACACATGGATTTTTAACATGGAAACCCTATTAAGGGAAAAACTACTTGGGACCGGTAACCCAAAATTTTCACTCTTCTGAAGTGAGCTCGGTGAAGAGCCAACCCTGTTAAAGGTTACAAACACACTGTTAGGTGTGACCTTGTTAGAGGATTTAAAATATTAGTTTGTCACTTGATATCAGGCATCTCTATGCTACCTTCTATGACCAGACCCTATTTTTTCAAATGGTATCTAGCATCTCATGCTATCTTTGTGATCAAACTTTTTGATACTCCTTGGGATGTATCTCAATATAGAAAGGATCTTTAAATCCTGCTTAGTTAAGAGACTTTTTGAATCAATGGTTAAACTGAAATAGTATGATCTATTCACATATACAACTTATACTTGTAGATTTTTAGATCTATTGTAAGCTCATTAAACCATTCTGATCAATATATCTTTTCAATACCTTTGCTCCACTTTTGTTTCTACTCGGTGATGCTATGCTCTATTGCTCGGTGTCCGTAGAAATCTCTAGCTCTTTCCTCAACTTGATTGATCAGGAATATATGAAGTTGTTCTTCATCAGTTTCTCTTTAGCATCCTCTTTTTCATTCATTCCCCTTAATTCATAATGAATTAAGTTATCTCTTTATAGACATGATATCACCTTTTCTAGGTTCTTGATTTTCTTGATCTTGGCGTGATCCACAATTCTCACCAATATTGATTTAAATCTTTACTCCTATTTTATCTTGTAGAAAACTCTTTTGCAACTGGATAAAACAACTTTTATCATTTATTTATCTCTAGCTTTATCTTTTCGATAAAAATAATGGTAATAACTAGTTAAGTCTATATTGAGCTCTACCAGCTAGATATTTTGTAATTTTTGAACTCCAGTTAACTTCAGTGTTTTAACTCTTAGCTTTGGTCAACACTCCAGTTCTCCTTAGGCTTCTCCATCGGGGTTGTTTATCCTCCGGACTTCACTGCAAAGTTCTTCTTGTCGGTTAACACTGTAATTATGGTCATTGGTAATGCTTGTGATTTTTCTCTTTGGTAATGCTCATCGGTTTCTTTGCTTAGGCATCACTGTGACTTAAATTTTAGTGATCTCTATCCGTTGGGTTCCACTAGCCATCGGTGTTTGTAGTCACTTAGTGAATGCTTGTTTTTATGCATTACTGAAATCATAATCTTTTTCTATCAAAAAAAAATGAAGTCTTTGACACTTTGATTATAACCAATTAGATTATATCAAGTTGACATCAATGACAATACAATCCATTAATTGATTTAATGTCTTGCATTATCTTTCTACATTTCGGTGATCAACTAACATCTTCAAACATTCAATCAGTTACATGTCATCAATCTCTCCCTTTGGCATTGATGGAAACACACTACATTATCATACTATACTATTACTAATACAATATGAAATATAACAGTTTCATCAATCTTTCCTATTGTAACTATTACAAATGTCTGGCTCTCGGTAAGCTCAAATAGCTTAGATTTGTTTCTTGCAAAGTGGTTTCTTCAATCTGCAATCCCTTCACTAGATAAATGTAGCAGCTTCTATCTCTATTCTGATATATTCTCTACCTTGACTATTCATCTTCTTGATAATCTCTTTTTCCTTTCACAACAATCTCTCCCTTTTTTACTTCTCTCCCTTAGATGGATATTTCATATGCAATCAATCTCTCCCTTTGTATGAACTCTCTCCCTTTGAATATTGATTACCTTTTCCTTTTTATTCTTAGGAACTTCTCTTCATGGATAATGATATAATATGATAATGAGCTAATATCTCCCTTTGACAAAAATGCCAAACAATTCTTCTATATCATCTTCCATCCCTTTATATAATATATTCCTTGAATTTCCCTATCCATCAGAAATAGAATGTCTATGGTGTTCGGTGCAGATTTGTACCTTGCTATGTACAGATGTATCTATTGTTGTTAATCTCGGTGCTTGCATGAACATGAATGATCTTCTGATTACGTGTAGGCTGATGTAGCCTCCTAGTTAGCTTACTGACTGATAGACAAGGGTTGTACCCCTAGTCTCTATCTTAAGTACTCAAATGTATCTTTCGGTAATGTCTTGGTGAATATATCAGCTAATTGTTCCTTTTATTGAACATATTCCAGTATCACCTCCTTTCCTTGCACTTATTCTCTTAGATAGTGATACTTGATAGCATATGCTTAATCTTAGCATGCATGAATAGATTTTTAGAAATGTTAATTGCAATGGTATTATCACAATAGATAATCACTGGTTTAAGAATCTTCATATTCATACCTTCCAGCAACTGTTTGATCCATGTAATATTGGATCAATTTGCAGCAATAGCCACATACTTTGCTTCTGCAGTAGACTAAGAGATGCATCCTTTCTTCTTGTTGATCCATGCGACAAATATGTCACCCATGAAGAATGCTCCTCCAGTTGTGCTCTTTCAGTCATCAATGTTTCCAGCCCAATCAACATATGTATAGACTTGTAGCTCAAATTTTCCTTCTCTTTTATACCATTAGCCATAGTCCTTGGTGTTCTTCAGATATCTTAGAATTCTCTTGACAACAGTCATATGTGATTCTTTGGGATTAGCAGAGAATCTTGCAACTATTCCAACTGCATGTGCTATATCTGGTCTGGTATGAACAACATACATTAGTTTTCCAATCATTGATCTATACAAGGTCAAAATTTACCTCATTTGATTTGTCTTCTTTTGTCAGCTTACATCCAGTAGCCATAGGTATTCCAACTGGCTTAGAATTCTCCATCTTGAATATCTTCAACACTTCCTTGATGTATTTGGACTGAGTGATATATATGCATGCATCTTGTTGAAGAATCTATAGCCTAAGAAAGAATTTGATCTCCCCGAACATAGACATTTAAAATTTTTTGCTCATTTCATTAGCAAAGGATTTGCATAACATTTAATTTCCCCCAAAAATGATATAATCAACAAAAATTTCAGCAATTAGAATATTACTGTCGGTATCTTCTTTTAAGTACAGATTGTTATTTTCACTTGTTCTTAGAAAATCAATGCTAATGAGATAGGAGTGAAGTCTTTCATACCAGGATTTAGGTGCTTGTTTCAATCCATACAAGGCTTTATGTAGTCTACATACATTTTTTCTCTTGTCTGGATCAACAAACCCTTCTGGTTGCTCAATGTATACCTCTTCTTCAAGTATTCCATTTAGGAATGCAGATTTGACATACATCTAGTATACCTTGAATCCTTTGAATGCAGCATAAGAAAGTAAGATTATTACTCCTTCTAGTCTAGCAACGGGTGCAAAGGTTTCTCCATAATCAATACCTTCTTCTTGTGCATACCCCTTGCATACTAATCTTGCTTTGTTTCTTGTGACTTCTCTATTCTCATTCAACTTGTTTCTGAATATCCATTTGGTACCGATGACATTCTTGTCATCTGGTCTTGGTACTAGTGTCCATGTACTGTTACTCTCAATCTGTTCTATTTATTCATTCATAGCACTGACCCATTCTTCATTCTCAAGTGCAGTATTAATAGATTTAGGCTCTAAATCACAAAGTAAACATCTAGCATTTAGTGACTTACTTCTTGTTCTCATTCCAGCCTTCTTGTCTCCTATGATTTGATTATGTGGATAATGTCTTTTGACATACTTGGAAATTTTTGGTTCAGCTCTTTTTCCATCATTCTAATCATCTTCTTGAACTTTGTTCTAATCTCCATCGCTTGGTACATCATCTTGAGCATTATCCTATTTTTGGTAATTGCAGCTTGATACTCGGGTGCAATGTTTTGTTGCTTGGGAGCGATAAACTGTTGCTCAAGTAGAGTGTCAGGTTCAGTATAAACAAACCTATTGTAGTCCTCTAGTTCTTTTATGCTTTCCTTATCATTCTTTTCTGCAAATTCATCTATTTTCACATTTGCACTTTCAATGATCTTGTTAGATGACTTGTTAAGACATTTATAAGCCTTGATTTTGGTGGAATACCCTAGAAAGATACCTT
>MU225868.1:56642-83391 GCA_018584345.1 Thuja plicata | reverse complement strand
GGGAATATGGTGATTTGAAGGGGTTTAATCCCCAACTTGCTCAACACACTATTGAGCTTGAACCAGATGCTAAACCAGTAAGGCAAAAATAGAGGCCTTTGAATCCAAAGCTGGAGCCACTTATGCAAAAAGAACTGAATAAGCTGATTGAAAGTAGCATTATTTTCCCTATTAAGCATACTTCTTGGGTCTCAAATCTTGTACCTATAAGGAAAAAGAGTGGCAAAATACAACTGTGCCAATTTTAGAGACTTGAATAGAGCTTCATTGAAAGACTGGCATCCTTTGCCTTCTATGGAGCAGATCCTTCAAGTAGTCTCAGGATCAGAAAGATTTTCCTTGTTGGACAGATATTCAGGTTATAATCAGATCTTGGTAAGAGAGGAAGACCAGTTCAAGACAGCTTTTACCACCAAGTGGGGTACTATGGCATACAAAAAGATGCCCTTTGGTTTGTCCAATGCTGGAGTGACCTTTCAGAAAGCCATGGATATGGCTTTTGATAAGTTAATGTATTAGATTGTTTTAGTTTACCTGGATAACATCACTATTTTTTCTAGGGAAGCGAAAGATCATTTAAAGCATCTAAGGCAGATTTTTGAAAGGTGTAGAGAGTTCGAGATATCCCTTAATCCCAAGAAATATGTTTTTGCAGTTCATGAAGGCAGATTGCTTGGTTATGTGGTGTCTAAATAGGGTATCACCATAGATCCTAAAAGGATAACGACAATTTTGGCTCTTCCTTTGCCAGCACACAAGAAAGGATTACAAAGTTTTATTGGCCGAATAAAATTTGTTAGAAGGTTTATTCCAGATATAGCAGACTTGTCGAGCCCACTAACAACCATGTTACGAAAAAATACACCTTTTAGCTGGACCAAAGATGGGAAGAGGAGTTTTGAGCTGATTAAAAAGGCACTTGCAGCAGCACCTACACTCATAAATCCTAATTTTTCTAAGGATTTTGTTCTATATGCCTATGGATATATTGATTCTATCTCAGCCATGTTCGTTCAGCGCAATGATGAAGAGCTAGAACAGCCAGTGGCTTTTTTTAGCCAAGGACTTAAAGACTACGAGCTCAGGTATTCATTTGTAGAAAAGCATGTGCTCGCTGTTATAAGAAGCTTAAAAAAGTTTAAGCACATGTTGTCAAATAATAAGATCATCCTAATGGTTGTTCATCCAAGCGTCAAGGAATTCCTTTTAAGTAAGGATTTAAGTGATAAGAGAGTTGGTTGGGTGACTAAGGTAATGGAATACGATGTAGAGATTAAGGTCACCAAGCTGATCAGGGGAAAAGGGTTATGCGAGCAGCTTGCTGACGCTGTAAGCAACAAAGAAGGAGGTGAACATGCTGCTGTTCTAGTTATTCAGAATGGTAAACAAGCTGTTTCAAATTCTGTCACTGACTGGGTCCAGCAAATGGCACATTTTCTGCAGACTGGTGAATGTTCGCGGGACTTGGACAAAGTAAAAAGAAGGTATTTTAGATTGCAGTCCATACCTTTTGTCCTCTTGAATAATTTACTTTTTAGAAAAAACTTTAATGGCGTTCTTTTAAGATGCATTGAGGCTAATCATGTAGACAAAGTATTGCATGAATTCCACAATGGGTCAGCTGGAGGTCATTTCTCACCCAGAGCAACAACCCTTAAGGTGTTGAAAGGTGGCTATTATTGGCCCACTTTGTTTAAAGATGCACACATATGGGTTTGTAAGTGCAAGGAATGTGCATTATTTGCTGGTAAGGAAAAATTGGCAGCCTTACCTTTGTAGCCTATTCAAGTTGAGCAGCCTTTTGTTAGATGGGGACTGGATTTTATTGGAATAATAAATCCATCATCCAGTGCTGGCCACAAGTGGATTCTAACAGCCACAGACTATTTTACTAAGTGGACCGAGGCAGTGGCGCTTAAGGAGGCTAATGAAGGTGTTGTCCTAAATTTTTATCAGTAGATGGTTTTCAGATTTGGTGTTCCATAATCCATTATCTTTGATAATGCTTTAGCTTTTACAGGTTTTAAGGTTTCTGATTGGGCTGTAAGAAATGGAATTTATTTGAACACATCTTCCAATTATTATCCGCAAGGCAATGGCCAAGCGGAGTCTACTAATAAAAATCTAATCAGAATTATTAAAAGGACCATGGAAGGTAATCAGTGAGCCTGGCATACACAACTAAAATCAGCTTTGTGGGCTGATCGAATTACTCAAAAAAGGTCAACTGGGCAATCGCCAGTCAAACTTGTTTACGGATGGGAGGCTAGGTTACCTATCTCACTAGAGCTTCTAGCTCTTGACTTGGCCAATCAGCTTGATATGTTAGAAGAAGAACCAATGACCGTAAGGCTGGCTCAGCTTTTTGAGTTAGAAGAAACAAGGTCCAAGGCTTTGAGGAAGATGGAACACCATCAAGCGTAAATGAAAAGGTTTTTTGATAAAAGGGCATCTCCAAGAGTTTTCCTGGAAGGAGATGTAGTGCTGAAATGGGATGAACGCAAAAGCAAGCCTGGAAGTCACTCCAAGTTTGATGCTTTTTGGAGCAGGCCTTATATCGTCTCAGAATGTAAACAGCATAATGCCTTTCAGCTTTCAAAGTTGGATTGTAGCACAGAGCAAATCCCAGTCAATGGGATTCATCTCAAGCACTGCTTCTGAGGTAGGATCTAGCCTTGTATATATTGTAGCAGTTTAGTTGTTCAATAAGTGCCTTGGCACAATAGTTTTCTTGCATTTTTCAGCTTTCCCTAAGTGTTGTCCAGCACAGTTAGTTAGTTTGGTTTCAGTTTTCTAGCTTTCAAGAGGTTTTTGGAAGGGTTCTCAGTCAGAGGTTACAAGTGAACATGAATGTTATATCCCTTCCTAACTCATAGGGAATACCTATACAACTCATGCCAGTAAATTGGTGTTTTACTGTCATAAATCAGTTACCTACTCTCAATGAATTAGCAAAGGCTACAACAGAAATAATACATAAAATATTGCTAATTCCATCCAAACTGGTTGAATATACAGATATAATTTATGATAGGGAAGTGTCATACTTTCCAATCACAACCCATGCACCCATATTCAGTCAGTTCAAAAGGAATCATTTTCAGGTAGTGTAGAGTGATTTACCAGATAGGAAGTTGGCCTAGGACTCAGAGATTCATTCCAGCCATAGTTTACCCACAAACTTGGAATGTTTCCATGTTCCTCCAAAAGGTTAAGTTCCTGCAAACTTAACAGGGTGCAATTTTGTTTGATAACACATCCTCTTTTTCATTTATTCCCCTCAATTTATAATGAATTAAGTTGTCTCTTAATAGACATGATATCACCGTTTCTAGGTTCTTGATTTTCTTGATCTTGGCGTGATCCATAATTCTTGCCAATCTTGATTTAAAGTTTTACTCGTGTTTTATCTCATAGAAAACTCTTTGACAACTGGATAAAACAACTTTTTATATTTTACTTATCTCTGGGTCAATAAAAACAATGATAACAACCAGTTAAGTCTATCTTTAGCTCTGCCAGCTAGATATTTTGTCATTTCTAAACTCCAGTTAACTTTAGTGTTTTAACTCTTAGCTTTGGTCAACACTCCAGGTCTCCTTAGGCTTCTCCGTTGGGGTTGTTTGTCCTTCAGGCTTCACTACAAAGTTTAGCTCATCGGTTAAAAATGTAATTATGGCCGTCAGTAATGCTTGTGATTCTTCTCTTCACTAATGCTCATCGGTTAACACTGTAATTATAGCCATCGATAATGCTTGTGATTCTTCTCTTTGGTAATGCTCGTCGATTTCTTTGCTCGGGCATCACTATGACTTAACTTTCGGTGATCTCTGTCTGTTGGGTTCCACTAGCCATCGGTGTTTGTAGTCACTTAGCGAGTGCTTGTCTTTTATAAATTACTGAAAGCATAATCTTTTTCTCTCTTATTCTCTGAAGTCTTTGACACTTTGATTATAACCGATTATATTATATCAAGTTGACATTAATTATAATACAATCCATTAACTGATTTAATGTCTTGCATTATATTTCTGCATTTTAGTGATCAACTTAACATCTTCAAACATTCAATCAGTTACATGTCATCAATAAGGATTTAGAATTCTACTAGCATATGCAACTTACAGAGGATTTACATTTTATCAAATGGATGTCAAGTCTGCATTTTTTAATGGTATTCTTGAAGAAGAAGTCTATATTGAACAACCTGGAGGTTTTGTTGAGAATACTAACAAGGACATGGTATGTAAAATACACAAGGCACTGTATGGTTTGAAACAAGCACCCCGAGCATGGTATGAAAGGTTACACTCATATTTAATCAAGATTGGATTTCAAAGAATAAGTGACAATAGCAATGTTGTACTGAAATGTGATAGTAACAATAAGATTTTGTTTGCTGAAATATTTGTTGATGATATTATTTTTGGAGGAAATAACACATTATGAAGATATTTTGCTGAAGAGATGAGAAAGGAATTTGAGATGTCCATGATAAGAGAGTTAAAATTATTTCTTGGACTATAGATTTAAAAAGTCAAGGATGGGATCTACATCACACAATCAAAGTACATCAAGGAGATCATAAAGACATTTGGCATGGAAGACTCAAGATTGGTTGCAACATCGATGGTTACTAGTTGCAAGTTATAAAAATAAGATGAATTAAAGGAAGTGAATGAGACACTCTACCGATAAATCATTGGTAAGTTACACTATGTTGTATATAGAAGACCTGATAATACTCATGCAGTAGGTATTATTGCAAGATTTTTTGTCGATCCAAAGGAAGCACACATGTCTGTAGTCAAAATAATATGTAGATATCTGAAACGTACTGAAGATTGATACTCCTATAGAGTTATTTTGTTTTCATTAGTTTTTTCAAAGTAATATTGACTAAGTAAGTTAATCAGTGAAAGGAGAGAAAAGTATAAGGGCAGTTGATAAAGAAGAAAGAGTCACACTGAGTTAGTCGGTAATACAATGAGAAAGCCAAGCACTGAGCAATGCATAATAGTTATCGAGCCACCGAGTTTATGAAGTACATTACCAAGCAAGGAACAACAGAAGTAGTTTTGGTAAACATGAGTTAGATCAACATTTAATGCAATACCATGAAAATCTAGAAGATTTTAAAGCCAAAGAAGAAGTGAGGTACACAATCTACAATTGATAAAATTTAAGGTAAAATATCTATGGTGAAGATCAAGCGGCAAAAGTAATGGTTTTATTTCCAAGAATAATGCAAGTCCCAAGGCAACAGTTACACAGTTCACTGAATAACTAGTACATTGAATCTGTTCATGAAGATGATTTGATGGTCGAGAATAAAAGTAGGAAACCCTAACCAATAAGATTAAGAGGCAAAATCTTGATTATAAAAAGGATGATTGAATGAAAAGAGTGAGAGGAAAAGTGACAAGAGCAGTTGAGTTGAAGACAAGTTGAAGTGCAGAGCAACACCGAGTACAAAGAAGTTATATCATAGTAGAGTAGTTTAATGAGTTTGATGCTACCAAGTGTAGTATGAGGTATATAAATTATTGAGCATACAAAGTCTGACTAGCATATGTTGATGCATTTTCACAGATATTTTTGCATTAAGTTTTATTGTATTAAGGAGTGAAAATCTCATTATTGGGTAGACCATAATAGGTCTCATATTGTAAATCCTTTAATAGGGTACATCTCTTAGATTAGAGATTGTAAAATGCTTTAGAAAGGTAGACTTAATAAGTCTTATTGTACTCCTAACATGGTGAGACATCAAAAATAGCTAACATTTTAACTCTAATCGAGAAACATTTTTGTTGCAGTAGTGAAGGATTGTGGGTGTCATCCCCACCGCAGTTTTTTTCTCTAACAAAAGATTTCTGCGTGACCAAAAATATTGGTGTTATGAGTTATTATTACACATTTTAGTTCATATACTTTATATTGTTTACTAGCAATATATTTAGTTTAGTAAATGATAAGTTTGTATATTTAAAAGTTTTAATAATATTGATTCACCCCTCCCCTCTTAGTACTTAACTTTCCATAATTAATCCAACAATTGGTATCAGACCTTGGACTCTTGAGATAAAGGTTTAAACACCTGAGAGTAAAGATCACATCCATGGAAAGTTATAAGAAAGCCAAAAAGATTGAAAGTCTTGAGTTTGAATTGGAAAATGTATAGGAGGCGATTAATGACCTGACAAGGAAATTGGAAAAATCATTGAAGGTGAGAAGGCACTTATGTAATGGACTAAAGTCTACACAAGAGAATGTTTATGTACTTGAAACAACATCTGAAGGGAGTCTGAATGATGAATCTGAAACATCCATTATAGACCTAGTGGAAAAGAACACTGCACTTACCTAGTAGTTGGACTTAATGAAGAAAGATCAGGAAGCTCAAAGCATAAGGTTGACAAAAATACTTGAATCAAAAGGAAAAGATGAAGAAGTACAGAGAATGAAAGAAGAAGGAAAAAGATAATATAAGATAAGACTTACTAAAAAATACAATGAGATCACGAGAATGACCTAAACTCGCTATTCTATGACTGATCAGTTAGTGAATACAAATCAATAGGTAACCAGAAAAGAATTTGAGAATCAAGCACTGGAGTCTAAGATTGAAAGAGTGAGTAATAAAATAAAAGTACAAAAAGAAGCCAATGAAGTACTAAAGGGAAGTGAAGAAGCATTAAGGACATTCGACAAATAGATTAGAAGTCAGAAGCAATCAAAAGACAAGACTGGACTTGGATTCATTGAAGATAACACTACTATGAAAGGAGAGTCCTCTAACCAACTTGACAACCAAGATACTACTACCCCATCAAAGATGAGACTTTGTGACTGGCTCCGCCAATAGAGATAAGTTGTCACCAGGTATTGGGGTACCGACCAACTCTGCCTAAAGAGGTTTATCAGAGAATGAATTATCCTAGCCTCCAAGCACCTGGTAGTCGGGTCTCGACGGTGTGGGGGAGATAAGTTGGGCAGGTGACTGTTGTGTGAGGGGATAGCTCATTTTTACTCATCTTCTCAAGGATTTCAAAATAGGATGGGGTTTCCTGCAAGCATTTAGACTTAATAAAGAAATTGCAAAAGATAGATTAGAGTTAAGATATATTTCTACTTATAGTTGTGCAGTATATGTTCAAACATCAACAATGCTCCAATACCGGAAAACCAAACTAAATATTGAATACACACAGAACCATTGATTCACATGCATTCAATAGAAAAGGGAGATAGAACATTAACTAAATGCGAAATACTGGAACAAAGGACATGAGAAAAATATACAACAGAAAAGATATCGTTACTTCAGAGATTAGAACAACACATAACAAATAGTCACGAGATGTTATTCTTTCTTCATTAACTCAAATGGTTCTAGCATCACTGGTGTGTACATCCATGGCTCCAAGGGAGCATTCTAAGCTACTAAGAACAATTGAGCATTGAGCTCCTAAAAATAACTGAAAGTAAAATGTTATGCTTCTATTACTACTAGACTACAAAATCATCAATTTCGCCGACCCTTGTTATGGCGTCGGGCTTCTTATTTATACACAAATTTGACCTAAAATATAACCTAATCTACATGTACACTTGCCAAATATAATACATTATCTATGGTCAGTACTACTTGCACCACTTACAATCACCTTGAGATGTACAGAGGTCTGACAAGATAGAAGAAGATAAGAAGAGAAATCTAGAAGAATCAGCCTAGAGAAGAGTGTCGAGGTACTTATAGAAGAAATTTGATTGTCCCAGTAATCGAGGCTACATGCCTCATAAATGAAAATTATGGCTCCCTATCTTTGAATGTAAACTAGGTAGTTAATGCGGGAGTGGCACCTCAGGGGAATTATCTGTCAGAGCCATCTCTTTCACCTGACATATCCTATCTTGGATCACCTACCTTTTGACCCTTATTAACTGATTGACAGTGATCGGTCGGCTCTAGGGAACCTAGATGCATATCGCTGTGAATGAATACAAAACTTTGGACCTAGAATTCCAGATTCTGGGAGCTTACACTCAAAGAATAATGAATTTGCAAAACTTTGCCTTGTTGGTGGAAATCTTCGGAGACTGGAGAATCTTACTGTTCCTTGTTTCATTTAAAGGCCTCCAAAATTTGGATGATTCCTTCCTCATCCACCTCTTTGATGCAGTCCCAGCGGTCATTGACAACCCCGAACTGCTCATCAACATCGTCGGCCCCTTCCTTAAATTCTGTAGCCACTTTTGCTGCATCATGGGCCCGGAGCATCATTTTAGTTAGGGGCGACATTTTCCCTCTGTCAAAATCCCCGGAGGACTAGTACCGTGACTCCGTCAACTCATCAAATTTACTCAATACAAAATCTTCTAGAGCACAAGTCCCGGTGGTGAAGGGATCAACTTGCGAAACCCTTGTTACAAAAGTCGTATATGAATTTAAAGAATTCTAGACTACCGAGATTCTATCCTTAAGGGCCACTACCAGTTGCCTACTAACCTCAATTTTGAGACCAAGTCTAGAGTGCTAGGCCCGAAGGAACCCAAAGGGTTAATCTCCCAAAATACATGTTTCTGTGATGACTTCCTCCTCAAATTTCATCATTTCTTCTAGTTCAGACCTCCACTCTTCATACTTTTCCATTTCTTTCTCCCATAGGGAGACGACGCCGTTCACCTGGCCCAAAATTTTATTGGCCTAATAGAGGTCTGAGAGTGTCACTACCAAGAACTACCTTACGACTATGATCTGCTCAGTGACCCACCCTTCCAAAACTTGTGCTTTCTTCTTCATGGCCCTTAGAGTATCAATGTCACCTTGTGGGAGTGGTGTTCCAGATGTGGAGGCTTTTGGATGGATCTCGGCCAACTATTATGTTAATTTTGCAAGAAGCCCAAGGAGATTTGAATTCTTTTATTTTTCCTCCTTCAGCTTTTGTACCTGCTTATCATATCAAGCTTCAATCACCCCGGTAGCCTCTTTCAATAGGTTCAATTCCCCTTGTTTATCTCTCCTCCCCAAAGGAACTTCTGTAACTGTATATTCTTCAGCTCTTATGGTTGCCACTTTTGCATCTAGAGGAGGTGTCACCACTACTACGATGGTACTTCCTCCTGGACCGATCCGAAGGGTATGAATGGTCTGGGCTTTCTTAGGCTTATAATCCTCTTGGTTCTGGGCCATCATTTCGGCCAAAGAGAGGGGAACTCTCACTTTTGTCGGGACCTTCCTTTTTCTCGACTCTACCAGCCACTATGGTGGTGGGGGTGGTCTAATGGCTAGGTCTTGGACACTAGGGTTTTCCTCGGGGTGGGCTTCTCTTCTTCGGCATTTATGCTCTTTATGGGCTCCTTTTCTCCACTCCTGGGATTCCCTATTTCTCCCACCTTGGTGGAATTTTCATCTGTGGTATCGAGGACCCTGTCTCCCCCAGCACCTGTAACATCTGCATCCATGTCTCTGGGGTTCTCCCTTGTATCTTGTTGCTATTGGTTTTCTTTGGCATTATCCACCAAGACATTCTCCTCTAAGGGCACATCTTCTGGAGGGGGTGAAGGTGTCTGGCCTGGATCTGGCTGTTGGGCTGCGAAGAGCACCTTGCCAAATGTCAGATTTAGGGGTAGCTGATCACCCAGATTAACCAGAGGCAACTGGAGTGTGACGACTGGGGGTATGATTGCTCTTGAAGGTTCAATTTCCCCAACCATTATCATCTTGTGTTTGCCTTTCCTCTGTCTTAGTCCCCAGGACCGGTGTTTCTTCAGTACTTGGTATATTCACCAATTCTAGTTCTTGCTCCCATTCTTTCTCTTGCTCTCGGACTTCTTCTTCTAGGGAAATTTCTTTTTCTTGCCTTTCTTCCTCCCCAGGGATATTTTCCTCCTCTTGCATGATGATCTCTTCTACTACCCTTTTGACATCTTCATGCAAGTTCACCAGATCTTCAGTCTAGAAGATGTCGTCAAAATTTTCATGGGGAGGGGAGGCCTCTGGTCGATCCTCTACTTCAGGGCTGGAAGAGATAACCTCCACAGGAATGTTGCCCAATTTCCTGGGGCTTACGTATGTACTTGGTGGAGGGTTATCCACCCTTAGCTTATTTCTTCTTGTTTTCAATGGGACCCCAATGTCCATGATAGCTGCATTCTCTTCCTCTGTGTTCATCACCTAACTCATTAGTGTTGCAAGTGATGGTGAGCCTAAAGGGAGGACAAATCCCATTGGAGTAACTAGAACGCTGATAGAAAGTCAGATGCTCATCGTTTCACTCAGCTAGCGGGATGCCTCCATCTGAGTGTGAAGTTACTCCAAACTAGGGAGTGGAGTTGAGGGTGTAACCTAGGCTGGGATACTCTCTTTAGCTTTTCCCTTGTCTCTGCTCTTCCCGGCTGCTCCAGTGGCCGAAGAAGACCCCCACAAAATTGGGCCCCTGCGGTTGCTTTTCTTGCACACTTGTGCAAAATATTTGTGGTTGCATTGTACGACGCCTTGGGTGACGTCCTCAATTGTTAAAGTCTTTGGGGTGTCCCAATCCACCATAGGGAGATCTAACTTATCGATCCTTTGTAGTTTGTAAGATGGGTCCTCCAGGGGCCCGCTGTCCAAAAATCCTTTTGAAAGGTTTGAATGTCGAGGCTCTTCATCATCCCTTGGGTCATCCTTGAGTATCTTCACTCTTGGACATCGAAGTCATCTTGGCAATCTGCCCAAAAATTCTCCAAGTGAGGCTCGTGTGGTGTGGATGTCTGGGGTATTTTTGTGCTTATTTTGTCAAGTGGGTCAAAATTGTTCCTTGCCATGTAGAACTTGGCCAGCCCCAGACTCTTCACCTCATTATCAGTCTCTTTAGTCGCTGCAAGAATAGTTCCCGCAAGTAATTAGGAATGGGATGGAGGTAACCTTCTTCACTCCATATAATGCATGAAGCTCCAGGATTTTCTTATAGAACTCCATCAAAATAATCCTATCCCCATAATTCTTGGGTAATAGGTAGGGCTTGCTAGAGAATCTGGTCACCCGAATGTAAGAATGTTGATGAAATTGAATGAAATAATTTTTGTATGTACTCACCAAGGCCATAGCCTCCTTTGATAGTTGGTAACCGACATTGCGAGATGGTATCAAATTGTTGAAGTAAATGAAGGTGTCATTTACTCGACAAAAATTAGGGAAGTTGGCTTCCCATTGAATTTGGGGAAAATGGTCCCATAGAGCACTCTAGCTGGGCCTGGTACCAATGATGCTCATTGTAACTAAACCCCAAATTCTGGGTATTTGTTGTGCCAGTGCCCACAAAACATGTGAAGTCATGTAGAACTTCAATGTCCGGCTGAGTTGTTCAACTAAAAATCTACATGATTGGCAACAATTATTGCCCAGTCAAAATTTTTCCCATTGGTGGAGATGTCATACAAGAAGTAGTACATCCATGGTGAGAAATCTCAGGCCTGAGATTCTCTGAAGACCCGACATAAGAAGATGATCCTTGCTTGGATGCTTTCTTTGAAATCTATTTGGGGGATCTCCAACTTCATCTTCTTGTAGTCTTTCCTTGGTGTCTTTAGCCAATGGTTATTGAGATGTTGTTGGGCGAGCTATGGAACTTTATCAAACTCTTGCAATGAGGTGGCACGGGAGATGACAATAGAATTGGAGAACTGGGGGATTCCCAACCCCAAAGCAAATGTAGAAGTGTCCAAAGATAATAAGGGCATTGGATAGCTCATTGGAAGGGTAGCAACAAGTATAACGGCCCAGATAGTGGTGTTGTAATGCTTTTCCAGAGTTAGGATCAACTCTAGGGCTTGCACAGAGTAAGGAAAGCGGGCAGCTTTTATGATGCTAGAGGTGGCCACATTTTTTGCCATATTATCTCCAATGGAACGCTGGGTGAACATTGTTCTGATTATGCCTTGTAATCCAGCCCAGGGTCTGACCTTCATGTCAGTAACTAGCTGCGACTTAGAATCCACCTTGGATCCTATGAGGGCACCATCCTTTGGATATTTGGATGTGAGCAGGAGTTTTTCTAGTGCCCTCTTGGCCTTTGACTTGGTGGCCGCTCTTGTTGAGGTGGTTGGAAGTTCTAGACTTTTGGGAGGAGAAGCTACCTTAGAAATGTTGATTGATGATCATTGATAACTTGCAAGACTAGAAAACTGTCAATACAAGTAATTAAAATAAATTAAGTTTTGGATTTCGGATATTTCATCATCATTTTGCACCTGTTCAAAAAGACGTTAGCTTGCATCAAATCTTGAAAATGTAATAATAAATAACTTTGAATTTGATTTAATCAACACCTGGGGGTTTTGGGGGTAGTTCTAGTCTATGTGACAATGTGATGAAGGTCGTGGGATTACGTGGAACCCAGAGTCTCAAGAAATTAGCAGTTATTGAAATGACCGGGCAGTGAGCCATGCTAGGCTGACATGGGTTATCGCATGGTGTAATGGCATTAAAGGTGACAAATGTCTTAACACATATGGAATGAATGTCACTTGGGAAAATTTTAAATTCTCATATGTGGGGTAATTTAATCCAGCCATCAATGCTGAAGCGATGGGAGGAGAGAGAAAAGTTGTAACTTCAAACAGGTGAAGTGTCGAGTTCGAGCCAGGTGGAAACCAGGTGGGCGAGCTCAAAACTTGGGTTCAACAATGCAGAGAGCGTGGCGAGCTTGCCATAGGATGGGTCAGACACGACAAAATATACAAACCAATATAAAAAGACACACTATGGACACCCTATTTACACAGAAGGGCAAAGAATGACAAATTTACAACAAACGACTAGCTAACCTATGGACTACTAACAACTTACAGAGTTTTACAATTAACCTACACTATTTACAAGGATTTACACTTAATTTACACCATTTTACAACTACTTAACAGAGAATCCTATGCTATCTACAAATGTACATAAAAATATAGCACACAGAAGGTGGACAACCTTTTTGTGAAGCCATCCCACCAATGGGAGGCGACGACAAAGACTAGAAGACAAAAAGCAAACAAAACAGAAACAAAACCAAAGATGAAAAAAATAAATAAAACAAACAAAAAAAATAACAAAGAACCAGAGGGGCCTGCCTTAAACACCAGGAATGCAAAGGGAAGGGAACAGGAGGTGCTCTGCAGACAGATAGCTTCACAGACCATGAACACCAAAGACCCTGCAGGATAACTGGAAGCACGCACAAGCTCAAACAACAACTTCACCATTAAACACTTGAAGAAAATGTACTTAGCTCACTGGTAATTTGAACAAATCACTCTTAATCACTCTTAATTTGCTGAGGGTAATTTGTTTGCGGTAAATGTAAAAATGACAAGTGAAACCTCATTTATACCCCTAGGTGAAAACACACCGCTTCCTTTTGCAAGTCCCAAGAAAAGGCAAACCTTTAAACTCTGGGCTCGGGGATCCCGTGCAACCACACCCTCTAACAAAAGAAGAAGCAATGGCAAAGAATCCTAGAGTCTGGAATCTGGCTGGCACAAAGAAACAAAACACTCTGGGACAGGGTCCCATAGGGAGAGAAACCAAAAAGAAAAAGAAAACAGCGGCCCCGTGGAGGAAAAGACCAGATAAAATGAAAGAAAAAGAAACAAAGGACAAAAGAGAAAATGGGGACCCAACATTTTTCCCACAAAATGTAGGGACGGGTGTGCAGGGCATAACAGTAACCAGAAAAGAATTTGAAAATCAAGCACTAGAGCCTAAGATTGAAAGAGTGGGTAATGAAATAAAAGTAGAAAAAGAAGCCAATGAAGTACTAAAGTGAAGTGAAGAAGAATTAAGGACATTCGACAAATAGATTAGAATTCAGAAGTAGCCAAAAGACAAGATCAGACTTGGATTCACTGAAGATAGCACTACTAAGAAAGGAGAGTCCTCTAACCAACTTGACAACCAAGATACTACTACCCCATCAAAGAATACTAAGCCAAATTGCTACTACTATGGGAAACCTAGACATACAACTAATGTGTGAAGAATAAAAAGAGGTAAGTCACCAAACACACCTAAGTTTGATGGTTACTATTATAGATGTAACAAATATGGACATTAGCTTTTGAGTGGAGATCGTGGATTGTTAACAACACAAGGAAGCCTAAGTATGATGGTTACTGCAATAATTGAAATAGATATGGTCATAAATATGAAGAGTGCAGATCACAAAGGAGAAATGATAAATGGGTCCCTAATTGAAATAGTTCACCAAGTAGCTGACAAGGCACATCAATACCATGGGACTACAACACAAGAATCTCATGTGCAGCATGTGGGAGATATAGACATATTGTAGCAAACTACATGTTGTTGCATGGAAGGAACAACCAAAGAGCATGGAGAAATCCTTGCATGACATGCTTTCACTATCACAAGGTAGGACACCTAGCCAAAGACTACAAGTACCAAGGTAAAGCTCTAACCGATGAAGAAACATCTAGCAAAGCAGAAGTGAATGTTGAAGAAGTGAGAAATCAAATGAACAAAACTTGGAGAAGGAAGTCACAAGATGATGGAAAATATTTTGGAACAGTTGATGGCACTGAAGCCTCTGGGTCGGGTGCACCTAACTCCACCTAATCGGTGAAAGGTATGTGTAGGAACTCCAAAGTAAAATTTAAATCTAAAATCAGTTCCTAGTATTTGTACAAAAATCCATATAAGCATACTAAGATGCATCGGGATATATTTTGTGATGTTGATGGTTCATGTTTAATCGATGAAGGAAATGCTATTTTGTTTTGGTAAAAGGAAGTAAAATTTTAATCAGTATAAAGTGAGTCGGCATTGCATTAAATGTTACTTTAATAGTCATTGGAAACCCTAAATGAGAAAAAAGGTATAAATAGACCATTTTGTCTATCATTCTTACTTAACATTTTTGAAGAGAACTTGAGCGAATTATAGAGACGAATCATCTGAACAATTGAAGAGGTAATCTTGAAAGAATCTACAAGAATTTGAGTATATTTGAGTGATTTCTATTGTTGACCTAGTTGTGTAAGATAGATCAAGTTGTAAAGAATGAAACCCTGGTTCATTCGAGCATTGTTAAATCTAAAAGTAATGGATCCTAAGGTGAAAAAACCCAGTTATTTTTGATAAGGTTGATCCAGTAAACCATGAGTATAAGCTACATCCCACAAAGGCCATAGAACCTAACATGATGGGAGCTCTCTCATCCATACCGGCAAGGGTTATCTTAATAGAAGATATTCATTCTTTTATCCACTGCAAAATTGAGGAGACATGCGAAGAAGAGATTGATACATCATTTCAAAATTTGTGCGTAAATGGGAAATTCAAGGATGACCACATTCATCTGGAGACCAAGGGTTTAACTCATGACCTACATCTATCAAGAGTATTCAAAACTAAGTGGATCAGGATGGTACTTAGCCAAGTTAATGATTGATTTATGTGGCTTGATAAACTAGTCAAGAATATAAAGGACGTTCTACACAAAGTGACTAGATACCCAATCGGTGACAACCCAAAGGCTATCAAGTAGATTGATAAGAACAAATTGAGTGAACTGACCAAATCACAATGGGATGGAAGAGGTCTAAAGATATCAATTGTGGAAGATCTAGAATTAAGGTTTGTGTGTAATGTTATATCTTACCGAGTCTACCAGTCCACCCTAGTTGATAGCGTATCATGTGGAGGAGTAGATTTGGCATATAAGATTGTGAAGAAAGATATACAGATTGACATATGTGAAATTTTGTTGAAGCAACTAGAAGATAACATGAACACCATTAGAAAATCCAAGACTAACACACTGAATTTTGGATCATTACTGGTATGCATATTCTTTTATTTCTAGAACTTCTTTCCATCTGTTGGTAATGTAATATGGAGTACAGATAAGCCAATTATGTATCAAATAAATGAATATATTATGAGCTTAGGAGATAATTTAGACATGGTGATGAATGATTATTTTTCAAAGTTTCAATCTAGAATGCATAAGAGATATAAGATTCCACCTCAGTTAGTAGAGAAATATGAAGACACTATATGTTTTGAGGTTGATACTGATTCAAATTGAAGCTCTATTAGCAAAACCTGTTGATAAAAGAGAAAAAAAAAATATGGAACCTATGAGGAGGTAAAAGAGAGAAACAAACAAGGTATTTTGATGCCTAAATCTCTAAAGAAATCAAGCAAAATGATTGCTAATTTGACAAATAATCTTGGAGTTGATGATGAAGAAGATGTTGGAGAACCATCTGTTGAAAATGATAAGAAACCACAAGTGATGAAGGCATCACCGAGCATCAGAGGTACAAGATAAAGTACAAAATCTTCTGTTACACCGACATACTAGAAGAAACCTACGGTAGAGCCACTAAGAGCCAAAACCTATGTAAGAGGAAGGAAAATAGGTAATCAACCAAGAAGAAAGTTGAGACTGACAACAGAAAGTGAGACTGAATATGAGGATCTCAATAAATTCAAAGTTGTGGAAAAAAACCCCGAGCACCAAGGAGTCTAGATGACATGCTAGATACACTAAAGAAGCATGGAGCATTTGGAGGAATGAAGTACGCAAAGTACAATACATAGAGTGAAGACAACAAGGTAAAAATTGAAGATGTAATTGTTTTTACTTTACACAAATTCAGGTACACACCCCTAGAAATTGTCAATAAGTTACCTATAGTTCTATATAACAAGATTGCTGTGAGATGGAAATATGTAATGAATGCTGAAAAGAAAATGAGAGAGATCTCTAGTACTAACTATACTAGAATTATCTGTAGCTGAAATTGATGAAACATTGAAGAAGTATTCTAAACATTTTCTTGTAAAAGGAAGATCTTTAAGGATTATGATATGAGATTTGGAGTCAGTACAAAAATAAACCAATGACAAATGGAGAGAAATTTTTGACATCAATGTAACCAAGTCACAAGCAGAGCAAGGAAAAGATGAGACAACTAATGAGATTGTCAAAGAAGATCAAAGTAGGATCAATCCTATTGACTTGACACTTCAATCTGATGAAATTATTATTGAATATATCACTGACAAGGATCCATCAAATGATATATCACAAGATGAATATGTCATGGCCACCAAAGACACAAATATAGAACCAATGGATATAAATGTTAATGCTACTATTGATACAATGATGAATATTGTTTTGGAACAAGTACAAGATTATCCAAACATTCATGTTGGTATATATGAAGTTGCTATGGATACAAAGGAGAAGGCCATTGAACCACAAAAGGAGACAAAAAAAATACAACCGAAGAGCCTAAGGCAACCGAGACCACCAAATATCAGAACAGCGAATCGGCTCCCTCCACCGAGAATGCAGGACAACAAAAAGAGCAACCAAATGAAACGCCAAAGGAATAGGAAGAGAAGAATGAAGAGAATAGAGAAGAGGAGAAAGAAGAGAAGAAAGAGGAGACACAAGATGAGAAATAAAAATACAAGCAAGAAGACAAGAAAGAAGAAAGTATAGTTGGCACTACCGATGTTACATCTGATACACTGAAGGCATCACGTTCACCAAAAATTTCTACTAGTCAGAGTACTATGATTGGGAAGAAGAAATCAAAGAAAAGGAAGGTAGTTGACTTGATTCAACTAATCATTATACCTAAGGTAGATGTCTCTACACTTAACCAAAATCATTATCTGAATATGCAGATTTATTGAGGCAGAAATCAGAACAAAAAAAATTCTTACAAAAGAGAAGGAAGACCACTGTACTAGAAAGTGTTAAGGATGTATTGCTGGAGATTATCACATATGCAAATGTAGATGAAACAAACAGTCTTATTAGTCAATTGGAAGGACTAGTGCAGCAAGTTAGAAAACCTAACAAAGAAACTACTGACTATATGATGAAATTTCATGAGAGGAACATGGAACTAAAAATGATTGAAAACATTCTGAAGAGTATTGCACTATATAAGGTATCACTTTCTAAAGCTTGTATAGATATAGAGAATATGTTGTCTTTTATTCTTTTATTACTTTATAATTTTTTCTATTTCACAATTCACTGAGGATATCAAGAAGAAAGATGAATCTATTGAGAGAGAGTTGACTGAGCAACTAAAGGATGTGACAACTGAGCCTGGATTACTAAAAGTATATTACTCAAGGTTAAAAAATTTGATGGGAATGCAACATGAGATTATATAAGAAGAAAACAAGATAAGGATGGAACTCCTTGAGCTGCAAGCTATTTTAATTCTCCATATTGAGTCTATGCAAAACCATTTAAAGAAGTCCAAGGATTTAGTCAATACTCCCGATGGAAGTTCCCTGGACACCATTATTGGATTGGCAAATGATTTTGCTGCATAGATTTTTGTACTTCATGCATTAAAGGAGACATGGGAGACATCCCTAGCTAATGTAAAGACAAGGTATAAACACATTTTTGATAAGTTATATCAGGATGAGTGGTGCAGTCAAGGATGGAGGATCCAATGAAGGATTATCCAAACTTGCAACAAATAACCATAACAGCAAAAAACAAACAAATACATAGAAATATAATCAACATTCACTTATATATTATCTTAGATATCAATTACATTCAACATGTCAAGCTGTAAGGCCTTCCCAGTTACGGCCAAATACAAAGATATAACTTTGGATCTATTATAGATCTTCTACAAGACATACAACTCTTGATCCAGATTCTCAGATCCAACACTTTGATCTGCTCCCTCAAATCTGATACCCCATGACTAAGAACAAAATACAACTTAAATACAAAGGTAACCAATTAGGTCGGCCTACAATAACAAACATTGGAGAAACCCCTGACCCAGATTTAGGTCCACACAATCCCTAATGGGAGATCCACCATTAATGCCGCAATCAAAATTCAATGCAGAAGTCAGCCACCAGATTCAACTTTAAAATAAATAACTCAGGAAAAGGATGACCAAGAAACAAAGTGACTCAAGCAAATAACACCCCGAGCAACACAAAACAAAACCCCTTCGATAGAAAACAAACTTGGAACAAGCATGCCTGAGTAACAGAAACCTGAGCAACAAAGACCAACTCAGAACAGACATGCCAGAGTGACAAAACCCGAGAAACAGAGACCAAATCGGAATAGGCATGCCAGAGTGAAAAAACCCGAGCAATAGAAAAATAGAGCACCTCACTGAGCAGTATCCAAACAAGCTAAAGAACAAAAGAAAGCATATTTTTGGTTGAGAAGGATTGCCAAGGATCCTAGGATGCTCTTGCATCAGACACCCCAGGTAAAGAAGATATTCCCATAAAGGAAATCACTCATATCTTAAGGTAATCAGAAAAGGTATTCCATACTTGTTCTTAACCCATTTCTCCTCTTGCCCTTCATTTTATGTTGTCTTGACTCTATCTATTGGCACATTTGACAAATTCATCAATCCTGCACTTTTCTCATATCTTCTGCCTGTAACTGACTGTAGCTAACACTGATCATCCTCGGTAATTTTGATATTATTAGTGTTTTGATGAACCATCTTCTCATCTGACTAACTGATCAATCTAGTATCATCTCTCTGTGTCACTGATGTCAACATCTCCTACACTATCTCAGCCAAAAATGTCATTTGTTTCTTAATTTCTACAAACTCCTCAGAGGTTTGATTCTCTTATCCCTTCAAAATCTCCTTCCTTTCACCCACAGGATCATCAATTCTCTTTTCCTCATGTTTTTCACTGTCATTCAAACAACATCTGATAACTCTGCATTTCTTAGTCCCTACTTCCTACAAAGGTAGCAGTTTGTGCTTGGATTCACCCTGCCTCACAACATAGGTATTTGCGTGACCATCAAACATAATATGTCTGTCATATTGCCAAGGTCTACCGAGAAAAATGTGACAAGAATCCATAGGTAACACATCACATAATATCTCATCATAATAAGACCCAATCTTAAAATTAACAAGGCATTGCTCCTCAACCCTAACCTTAGAAACATCTTGTATCCAACAAATATGATAAGGATTAGGGTGTTTTCTTCTTCCCAAATTAACTTACTAACCATCTCTTCCAAAACAAAGTTCTCAGAATTGCCACCATCAACTATGAAATTACATACCTTATCCTTTCATTTACATCTAGTTTTGAACAAATTCCTTCTCTGCATTGGTTCATTAATACATGCAGCCAGTCTTCTAGTGACCATAACTTCACCTTCTTCTGTAGCATTCACAGAATTCTCCTTGGTCATCAGGGTGAACTTATTTTGAGGACATGACTAGGCCCTATGTCCCTTCTCACCATACTAAAAACAAGTACCACTGAAATCACTTCTTCCTCTTCTTCCATACCCATAATTGTAATCCTTAGGGTTTTGACTACTACTAGATCCTACCTCTGTCTGCTTAGGATTTTCCACCACCTTACTCTCAACAGTTGTGTCATCGGTCTTACCACCATGGTTTTTGATATTATGTCTACTTTCAAACTTCTTTTTCAACTTCTCCTCAATCTTATATGCCATCTAATAAGCATCTCCTATTGTTTTCATATGAATAGTAAGTAACTCTCCCTGAATACTAGGTTTGAGGACATAGATATACCTAGAAACTTTCTCCTTGTCAGCTTTTGAATGTCCAGTCCTAATTAGAATCCTATAAAACTCATTGGTATACTCTTGCACCAATTTGTTTGTCTGCCTCAAACCTTGCATCTTTTTGAACATCTCCAATTCATAATCCACTGGAATGAATTGCTTCTTCAGTTTTTCAACCATTCTATTCCATCTGATGATCTTGTCTTTACCTCTCCGATTTCTTTCCAATTGAACTTCTCTCCACCATATGTTTGCATGACCTTTCATTTTTGTCTTTGCAAACCGAACTCTATCAGGATCTTCTACTTCTTCATACTCAAGTATTCATCCATCTCATTAATCCAATCGATTAACTCTTCTGGCCTAAGGCTTCCAGCAAATGTAGAAACTTCAATCTTAGGTATTTTCCCAATTTTATACATAGCTCTCAGAAATATAGCCTCTTCAAGATCTTTGACATCTTCTATAGCCTCTTCTAAATGATCTTCTTCTTTAGATTCTTCATCGTTGCTTTGGTTTTCTCTAGATGCATTCTTTCTTTGCAACTCCTCTTGCAGATCTTGCACATGCTTTTGCAAAGCTCAAAAATTATCAAGGTTGAACTCCTCCTTAGGTTCTTACTCTGTGATCTCACGGATTTTCTTTGGAGGCATCTTTGCTCCACAAATCTCCAGCAATTGTAAGCCTAACTCCTTCTTCAGCGATTGGAACTCAGCTCTGATACCACCTGACGCAGTCAAGGATGGAGGATCCAATGAAGGATTATCCAAACTTGCAGCAAATAACCATAACAATAGAAACAACTAAATACACATAAATATAATCAACATTCACTTATATATTATCTCATATATCAATTACATTCAACATGTTAGGTTGTAAGGCCTTCCCAGTTATGGCCAAATACAAAGATAGGACTCTAGATCTATTACAAATCTTCTGCAAGACATACAACTCTTGATCTAGATTCTCAGATCCAACACTTTGATTTGCTCCCTCAAATTCGATACCCCAAGACTAAGAACAAAATATAGCTTAAATACAAAGGTAACCAATTAGGTCAGCCTACAATAACAAACATTGGAGAAACCCCCAACCCAGATTTAGGTCCACACAATCCCAAATGAGAGATCCACCATTAATGCTACAGTCAAAATTCAATGCAGAAGTCGACCACCAAATCCAACTCCAAAATAAACAACTTGGGCAAAGGATGACAGAGTAACAAAGTGACTCAGGAAAAGAACACCCCAAGCAATAGGAAAAAAAACCCAAGTGATAGAAAACGAACTCAGAACAAGCATGCCCAAGCAACAAAGACCAACTCGGAATAGGCATACCTGAGTGACAGAACCCGAGAAACAAAGAAATAGAGAACCTCACTGAACAGTCTCCAAACAAGATAAAGAACAAAAGAAAGCATATTTTTGGTTGAGAAGTATTTCCAAGGATCCTAGGATGCTCCTGCATCAATGAGTCTAGTAAGTAAATTTTGTTTTCGGCATATTTGTCAAAAAATAGGGATATATATTGTTAAAGTACAAAGGAAGATATACATTATATATGTATATATGCATAAGCAAGGAGATATAGTACATAGATGAAGTATTATTATAGGGGAAGTTATAAGTTATAAGTTATGCACAATTTTGTTGACTTTGAAAATTTTAACAAAGATGCACAACTAATGCCAAATGGGGAGATGGATATTCCTATAGAGTTATTTTGTTGTCATTAGTTTTATCAAAGTCATATTGCCTAAGTAAGTCAATCGATGAAATGAGAGGAAAGTATAAGGGCAGTCGGTAAAGAAGAAAGAGTCACACCGAGTCATTCTGCAATACACTGAGCAATCCAAGCACCGAGCAACGCATAAAAATTATTGAGCCACCGAGATTATGAAGTATGTTATCGAGAAAGGAACAACAAAAGCAGTTTTGGTAAACATGAGCCAGATCAACATTTAATACAATAGCACGACAATCTAGAAGATTCTAAAGATAAAGAAAAAGTTAGGTACATGATCTACAATTGATAAAATTCAAGGTAAAAGATCTATGGTGAAGATCAAGCGGTAAAAGTAATGGTTTTATTTCCAAGAACAGTGCAAGTTTCGAGGAAATAGTTACACGGTTCATCGAGTAACTAGTACATTGAATGTATTCGTGAAGATGATCTGATAGTAAAGAATAAAAGTAGGAAACCCTAACCAATAATATTAAGAGGCAAAACATTGATTATAAAAAGGATGATTTGAATGAAAAGAGCGCAAGAGGAAAAGTGACAAGAGTAGTTGAGTTGAAGACAAGTTGAAGTGCAGAGCAAAACCAAGAACAGAAAAGTTACAACAAAGTAGAGAAGTTGAATGAGTTTTATGCTACCAAGTGTAGTATGAGGTAAAGAAATCATTGAGCATACAGAGTTTGGCTAGCATATGTTGATGCATTTTCATAGACATTTTTGCATTAAGTTTTATTGTATTAAGAGGAGTGAAAATCCTATTATTGGGTAGACCCTAATAGGTCTCATTTTTTAAATCCTTTAACATGGTACATCTATTAGATTAGAGATTGTAAAATCCTTTAGCAAGGTAGACTGAATAAGTCTTATTATACTCCTAACAGGGTAAGCTATCAGAAATATCTAACATTGTAGCTCTAACTGAGCAACCTTTTTGCTGCAGTAGTGAAGGATTGTGGGTGTCATCCCCACCACAGTTTTTTCCTCTAAAAAAAGGATTTTTGCATGACCAAAAATCTTGGTGTTATGAGCTATGCTTACATGTTTTAGTTCATATGATTTATAATGTTTACTTGTAATATATTCAGTTCGGTAAATGATCAGATTGTATGTTTAAAAGTTTAAATAGTACTGATTCACCCCTCCCCTCTTAGTACTTAACTTTCTATAGTTAATCTAACTACTATACAAGAAAGGAGGAGATTTTGATTTGAAGGTCTACACTAATGTTGATTGGGCTGGAAACATTGATGATAGGAAAAGTACAAGTGGGGGAGCTTTATTTGTAGGAGAAAGATTGACATGGCCGAGTAAGAAACATAGTTGTATATCACAATCTACCGTTGATGTTGAATATGTTGCTCCAGAGCTATGAATTGTGCAAAGACAATATGGATAAAACAACTACCTTAAGGTATGCAAGAGGAGATTACTGATCCAGTTACTATTTTATGTGATAATACTAGTGCTATCAATATATAAAAGAATATGGTGATGCACTCTAAGACCAAGCACATTTCTATCAAGTATAGTACTTGATAGAACAAGTTTAAGACAAGCATATAATATTGGAGTATGTGAAATCAAAGGAGTAGTTAGAATATATATTCACCAAGCCACTACCAAAGGATGCTTTTGAGTATCTCAAAGGTAAATTAGGGGTCCTACCCCTCTCCAAACTTCACTAGAGAAAGATGCATGGTGCATCAATTCTAGAATTCATTAGAATATCTATTTTTATGAGTTGATGCTAGTGCTCACACTTTAGGTGATGCCTAAAGTTGTGAAAAGTAATTATGTATGAAATGAGCTATCAGTACATGCTAGGTGTGATCCACTTCTTGAACAAGTTTTTAGGAGTATGTATTTTTGGCATTGTTGTCAAAGAGGGAGAATGAGTGATTGATGATATAAGAACAGAAAGAGGGAGGATGAGTCATTGATCAGATATAATGAGAAATGAAAAATATTGATGAACACAGAGAGAGAACAAGAACAAGAAGCTCAGAGGGAGAAAAGACATAACATAGATATCAGAGTATGCCACCATCAATTGACAGTGTTGCCATCAATGCCAAAGAGGGAGATTGTTACTCAGTTGATGGTGGTGATGATGAAGATCAAGATCAGAGGTATACAAGATTATAGAAAGGATTATATCAGTTGTTATTTTGTCACTGATTTAAAGAAATTGATTTCTGGTTCATATTAATTTGCCATATCATTCAGAGTATGATTTAATTAGGCAGTTAATATAGATCAGACAATGATAATAACATATTGGTATAGTTGTTTTCTACTTTACATTTGATGTTATAAAGTTGGTAAAGCATATTGGTCAAGTTAGTAAAGGGAACAGTTAAGCTACCGAGAAGGATGAAGTTTGTTGGCAAAGGGAAGTGTATGTCGGTAAGAGATACCAAGACACCAAGACATCGAGAGAAAACCAAGACACAAAGTACATGAAAGTTAGTTGTCGACCACATATCAAAGTTGAAACTAACATTTAATGAAGAGTGGTGTAGTGCACCCATGACTGTCTCTGTTTGATCCTAGAGGATCTTGTTTGTCATAAATGGATTGATCTTAGAGGATCATCCTATTTTGGTTTTTGGATCCATGTGTGTATGTTCAAGGATCTCTTAGGCAACCTTATGAGCCTAGAGATGTTGTAGTCCATTTGGATCACCTAGTTAGGTTTATGTCACTTTTGATGACATGTAACTGATTGAATGTTTGATAATGTTAAGTTGAAGATGATGTAAGACATTAAATAAGTTAATGGTTTGTATTTTCATTAATGTGAACTTGATATCATCTGTATGGTCACATACATCATGCCAAAGACTTCAGAGAATCAATGGAACAGAGGTTATGCTTTCAGCAATGCATAAAAGTCAAGTATTCACCAAGTGACAGACTACACTGGTAGAGTGCACACCATCGGTAAAGACAAAGATAAAGTCACAGTGATACCCGATGAGCAGAAGACAGTGTTGCCCGACAAAGTAGAATCACAAGATGCCCAACGAGCTAAAAATAGTGTTGCCCGACGAGCAAGATCCAATGATGCCTGACGGACGAAGATCCCGAAGCTAACTAAAGTTGTACCGACATAACTGGCAGTTGTCACCGGCGATGAACTGCAGTATTGACCGATAGAACAGAGAGATCAGAAAATGACAAAATATCTAGCTGGCAGAGCTTAAGGATAGACTTAACTGGTTATTTTATTTATTTTATTTGACCACAGTTAAGTAAGTGATTTAAAGATGATTTATACAGCTGGCAAGAAGATAACTACAAGATAAATCAAGAGTTAAAGCTGCAAATCAATTTGGCTAGATTGTTTTTCACGCTAAGAACCAAGAACCAAGAATTAAGGAATATCATGTCTATATAAGAGACAAGCATAATTCATTTCTAAAAGATATCAGATACACGGGGGAGTGAACTGGTAGAAGATGCTGAAGAGAAATTGATGAAGGATAAACTTCATGCAGTCCTGATCAATCAAGCTAAGGGAGAGCTAAAGAATTCTACAGACACCGATGAACAGAAAAGCACAGCATCACAAATCAGAAAGAGTTAAGTACAAAGGAATTGAATTGATACATTTATCAAAAAGATATTGTAAGTAAATATATCTAAAAATCTGTAATTCAGTTGCATTAGAAATAGGTCATTTTGTTTCAGTTTAACCATTGAAGCATTAAGTCTCTTAATAGAGCAGGACTGAACAGTCTTCTGTAATTGAGGTATACCCTAACAGATTACTAGAAGGTTGACTCATGATAGTAGCATCAGTCTTACCTAAAGCCTATTGACAGTCTAAGAAGGAGGTTGATTCAAGGATGGTAGAAAAGATTAACATAAAGCCTATTGACAGTCATGAGACTGATTCAAGGATGGTAGCGTAGATGCCAGATACTAAGTGACAACCTATGAATAAAAATCCTCTAACAAGGTCACACTTAATCGTGTGTTTGTAACCTTTAACCGGGTTGGCTCCTAACAGGGTTCACTTCAGAAGAGTGAAAATTTGGGGTACCGATCCCAGTAGTTTTTTCCCTTAACAAGGTTTCCACATTAAAATCCTTGTGTTGTATGTGTATGGTTCATTACTTTATTGTTTTTCATTCTACATATGCATTTATGGATTGATTGGTATACTCTGCATATTTACTAAGTATCGGTAAATACAGTTTACTGCTTATTGATTATCAATGAGAATAAGGACAGACAAGGTAAACCGACAGACAGTTATTTATTTCAAGTATCTCAAAGGCATACATCTTGTAGGGACTTAATAATTGGAGAAGTATTAATTGGTGGATTAAAGTTTAAATTGGATAAATTTTTGAGGCCACTGATTCACCCCCCCCCCCCCTCTCAGTTATTACTAACAATTGGTA